>CAIGRR010206906.1:0-12544 GCA_903798365.1 Fraxinus sp. 1973-6204 | reverse complement strand
TTAACTTGAACAAATGCCTCTTTACAAGAAAATACTATTATTGTTATTTTTATTTGAAATAATATTATATTGGCCTTTGGTTGACAAATTTATAAATACTAAATAGGAATAGCGCTCAATCCGCAAAATTTATGAATAATAATTATAAATATTTGATTATGAATAATGTGATTTTGACTGAATTTATAAATTAATTAAAAAATTGTATCAAAAAGGATAGACCGAACATTAAAAGGTGGTAATTGATGCCTTTCAAAGTGTGCTATTTCGATAATTTATTCCAATGTAATTGTCATATTGATTTTTTTTTTTTTTTCCAAAACAGTGAAAATGCGATCTCTTTTCTATTTTCGAAAAGTTGTTTTTAAGAACAAGTTAAAAATTTACAAAGAAAACTCAAAACGACAAATTTGTCGTTTTGAGTATTTTCAGATATAATCAAACTAAAATTTTCAAAATGCGTTTTGGGTATTTTCAAAACAATTTTTCAAAATGTCAAAAAGAACACATATTCAACAATCCCAAAATGGACACTCAAAACACAAAATCGAAACACAAAGAGAATAGCCCTTAAATTGCTCTAGTTATAAAATGTACTAAGCCCTTATTTGTTACGGATTAAAATCCAAATTTTAATTTAAATTAAAATCAACAATTAATTTAAATCACATATTTCGTGGGTTCCACAATTTTTCAATTATACATTTCATCAACTTTTATCAAAATCTACTAAAAATTTGATTTTAATTCACATCAAACCGGGGCTCAGGCACGAAACTGGTGTATGAGATTCAATCAAAATTAAATAAAACCATACCATTTATCTCTGTCTAATTTCATTTTTTTCACTCGACATTAATTTTTCATCGCTCAAAATCGTTTGAAATATCAATTAGGCCATCCAATTTACTTTAACGCAATTAAATCGCAAATCTTCAAATCAGTAATAATGTTAATCACTTTGTTGATTATCGTTACAGAAATTAACATTCTAATCCTTTGTTAATACCCATTTTCAGGTAAATATACAATACAATTATCTTATCGTTGCATAATTTTGAAATTGGGGATAAATATAATTTTGAGTATACTCCCCTGAATGAACTATTATCAATTTTGAAACACGATTTTATATCGCGACATGATTATATGACATATTTACTTGAAAAATTAAGGCACGTTAGATTGTCGCCAATTTTTAATGTTCATGAGACTGTGACATCTCCGTTTATTTCGAATTAAAATCAAATTTTAATCTAAATCAAAGTCATACAATCAATATTAACCACATCTTTCATGGTCCCACAACTTTTCACCAACACATTTCAAAAACTTCCATCACAATCTACTAAAAGTCTAATTTTAATCCCTACAAAACACTCATTGAGTTTAATGGAGTTAACACGGTTTGTAATATTATTATAAATTGAATTTCAGCGATCTTATCGAGATAAACTAAAATTAGGGAAAATTACCCAAAAACCTGCATTTTAAGTTTACATTTCAAATATCAAACCCTAAAACTTTTCTTTTCATAAATTAGGGGTTAATTCATTTTTCAAATATTAATAATAATATTATAAAATTAAAATTTAATCCAAATATTCATCCCCAAATATCATTTCTAACCTTCTCTCGGTAAGCCAGCCAAAGTCATCGACTTCAAAGGATCCGGCCTCTCCCTTCACTCAGATTATCAACTGCCCGTTGCCTCTGGCCTAGGTCTTTGCTTCCGGTCCTGGCCTGCTCCAAAATGATGGTTTAGCCGGAGGTCAATAGATCGTGCAACCATTCTCACCGCTTCCGTCACTTCTGGCTGTGCACGCATCGGCGGAGTCCCCGATCTCCACATAGTTCAATCTCATCTTCTATTGCATCACCACTATCATTTCCAACTCTTTTGCTATCTCCGCTGCCATTTGGATGTGTGCCATCACCTAGATCTCCATCGTCAAGCTTATTTTTGCCTACAGATCAATTGGGATTTCCACAGCTCCTTTATCACCAACACTACTGGTTCCAAGTTCAAGGTGGTCCGATTAATCAGCCTAGTTCGAGCTGATTTTAGTGGTGGTGATTGTACTGTATGTAGAAGAGGTGGGAATTTAAATGTTGGAGGTAGGGAGGAGATTGGTGGCAGAGGTGAGTATGGTGGTTGTAGAGGTGAGTACATTTGCGGTGGTGGGAAAAAACTAGCGGTGAAGCTGAAGTTGGTTTAGGACTTGGTGGCTGANTTTAAATGTTGGAGGTAGGGAGGAGATTGGTGGCAGAGGTGAGTATGGTGGTTGTAGAGGTGAGTACATTTGCGGTGGTGGGAAAAAACTAGCGGTGAAGCTGAAGTTGGTTTAGGACTTGGTGGCTGAGATTTTGGTGGTGGTGGTGTTGGCAGTAATGGTGCTGTGGTTATGGTTATTGGTGTTTTGCAAATGATGCTTGTGATTTCTTGATCTGTGAAGTGGTTCCTATTGATTTTAATACCATTCTCCCTGTTCATTGTCGGTGTTAATTTTGATCGATTTTTACTCATTGTGAAGGTAAACTTGAGTTGCAGGTGGTAGAGGTGGTGAATTGGAGTGGAGGTGGTGGTGGTGGTGGTGGTGGTAAGTGGTCGTGGGTTATGGTGTTGGTTTTTGGTGTGTGTAGATTTGTTTGTGGTGACTGGTTGTGACCAATTATGTGTTAGTCGTGATCGATTGTGACTGGTTAACGGAGACACGACTCGTGTCTCCATGCCACACAGACACGGTCACACGGAGATAGGTCGTGTCTCTGTGCTTAATTACAATCGATTGTAATTGGTTGTGATCAATTTTATTTCACACACACACACAAATTTTGTGCGTATAAGTAATTTAATCATTTTTTTATTTGGTTGATGAAACGTTTACCCAATCAAATATCATCACAACTGTTAATAACTTAATTTGTAAATTGTGACGTAGGTGTGACTTCAATTGATAGGTGAGGTTTGTCATTTGTTGAAAGTTATAAATTTTTCCAAATAAAATTTAAACTAGCCAAACATGCACTAACAACCCATCTAGGTTACGTTAGTCCTCTCCCCCTTCTGCTGTCTGTGAGCCTCGAGTTTTGACCATGGAGTTCCTTGATGAATATGACAGCAGACCCAGATTCCAATTCCAATCTAAACCAGTAACCGGATCCTCTAATGCCTCCGATTCTGACACAAATCATCCTTCTATTCACAGGACCACCATTTCCATTTCCCTCTTTCTTTCCATTTCCATTTTCAGTCTTGCATTACTTTACTTCAATTTTGAACCCGTCAAATCCATCCTTCTGTGGATTTCTGTTTCCCTTCTTCTGGGTCCCTTTGCCCCTTCCTCCCTCACTGCCGGCGATATCCGCGTCGGCCTTGGTCCTGCTCTTAAAGATTTGCCTGAAATTCCCGTCGAAACTGTTGAGAAAAACAATAGGAAATCGACGAAATTAAATAAGAGATCGCCAGAAGATGCTGTAAAATTTGATGGGTCTTTGGGGAAATCCATAAATGTTGCCGATTCTCCTGTGAATTCGGAGAAAAATGAGGGGAATGATAGTGGGTCTTCTGTGAATTTTGTGAAAAATGAGGAAAGGGAGTGGAGCGTGGCGGATGAGGAGTTGCTGAAGAAGTTAATGGTGAAGCATCCGGTGGGGATGCCGGGGCGATGGGAGGCGATAGCTGAGGGGTACAAGGGGAAACATAAAGTGGATAGTGTGATAAAGAAGTCTAAAGTAATGGGCGAGAGGAAAGTGAGCGATGAGGATTCTTATAAGAAGTTTTTAAGAAATCGGAAGCCAATGGATAAGCGAGTTTCTGATGAGCAAAGTGTTGGAATTGAAGCAACAAACAATAATGAGGGAGGGGGAGGAGAAAGTGAATGGACTGATGGAGATGATTTAGCATTGCTCAATGCTTTGAAAGCGTTTCCAAAGGATGTGGCAATGAGATGGGAGAAGATTGCAGCCGCTGTGCCGGGAAAGACCAAAGCTTCATGTATGAAGAGGGTGTCGGACTTGAAGAGGGGTTTCCGAAGCTCTAAGGCTTCCTCTGGCGAGGCCTCTTAGATTGAGGAGGTGAATTTGTGTTCCATTTACACGTTACTATGTTGAAAATAAATAGACGATACATATTGTTTTAATGCGATAAGGTGTACTGAGATTTGTTTGTTTGAGTTGATTAGATTAGATGAGATTATATACTACATCAAATTCAAGACCATATATAAGTTAAATGATCGATTTCACTAATGACTTGACCATTCACTATTTAAGATTGTATTAGTTTCTTATGGAATGGAACTTGTCTTGTTTCACTAACTTGTCATATTTTCTCCTTATGAGGTACACATCTCCTAGACAATTTTACATGAAAGCATGCAAGACATCTGTTTCATTTGTGTTTATTGTACTGGTCATGCAGAATGGTAAATAGCAAATATCAAGCTAGTGAGAGACAATCATTGAGAATGATGTTGAAAGTCTATAGTTAGTTGTTTGTTACTTGTACGGAAAAAAATGAAATAGAAACAGATGATTTTGAACCAACCCTTGTCACCTGCAAATGCCATGAATCCCCATCGCCCCCTGGCTATTTGATAAGCACCTTTTCTCCTTTATTCACAGCTTCCAAATGCGAACTACTTTGTGGGATGAACAAGGGTTTATTGGCAGGTGCATATAGTTGTTGATATTGATATTAGTCTGGTTTAGATTACGAAGGTGAAAAACATTACACCTTAACTAATTTATAAGATGCAAAAGAAATTGAAGTTTGAGAAGCCAGTTATGCTGTATGCAGAAGGGTAATATCTGGCATAAAGCAATTCTATTCCCTAAAACTGTATTTATTATATGATTTAACAAGAAATGTTAATTAAGATCTAGAAGAGCCGTGCTGCTTTTGAAATGATTTTTATTGAAATTATATTTTGGAATTTGATGGGTAACTCCTATATAGGGAAGAACTATATAAATAGATGTCTGTGGACGCATCTCGTAAGTTATCTCAGTAGTTGAAAAGAACTAGGAAACTCATGATTTAACGTGAGGCCTTCTTGGGTTCTGAATATATGGCTTCAATAGTGAGAACGACCAGCTCCAAATCTTTTTGAATGGATAGAGAGTATGAAAGGAATGTTTTGCTAGGAAATTGCGTCCTGAGAATTTGCAAAAAGGGGACGTACAATTAGGATAAAGCTGCATGAGTTTGGATAAGATATAAACTTGATTGCCAAAGAGAGAGTTTTTACCAATCACTTGTCAAAAAAGAAAAAAATTGGTATTAAAAATCGTTCTCTGCAATAGAAGGCTTGCCTCTGTTTGAAGGGGGTAAAAATGAAAATAGTGAAGTCTTTCATTTGTAACAACCAGGCATATTGATATTTTCTATCCTTCCTCTTTTCGTTTTCCATTCCCGTCTTTCTGGTTCTCTTTATGGCAGAGGGGAAGGTGGTTCAGCGCACTAGATACGAGAATAATGAACAACATTTTTAAGCAGATCCAGAATACCCTGGAAAACTTTTAGATATTTACAAAATAAAATAAAATAAAATAATTCCTGGTGAATGCCACAGAAGAAGAAGAGCCTTGCTGCATTACCAGGGCCACATGTGGCCCTGTTAAAAGAGTTTAATGCAAAGAAGAAAGGTAGAGATATACTAAACAACATAATCTAAATGATATTGAAAACTTGGTAGCATTGCCCTATGTAGAAAATCAATCAAAAGAATGACATTAGTACAATTCTGCGAGTTGTACCATGAATTCGGACTGTGGTTTCAATTATAATATTGTCCAAACTTCCAAGTACAGCTGTGCAGATGGATTGCTGAGTAGTGGTTAGAATGGATTTGCTTTCTTGTTGACTATAGGGCTCGTAAAAAGCATTCTGGATGTCTGTTTTGGGGCTTGATTTCTGTTGTTTCTTGCCATTTGCTGGATTGCTTAGTTTCACTTATTCAGCTATAGCTTCATCATTGTTTTAAAAAGCTATTTGAGGCTTACCCCTTCAGTCCTGAGGCTTTCATTAAATGCCTCAAAGCCTTGAGTGCAGCTGCCAGCAGACGATGGTGATGGTGATAAAGAATGAGGAGAAGCTGATGGCATGGGAATATTATCTTATTATTAGAGATGATATGAGAGACTTGTAGGCTGAAATATTTGTACAAGCATGTGACATATTTTTCTTTCATTAGTTAAGCTGCTCGTGACATTTTGACGCTATAATAAGCGCATATAGAAGAGCTACAGTTTGTTTTGGTTTAAACCATTTTGGTGTACTGTATCCAATTTTAACGACTTACTAATATGTTGAATTAAGGCTATTCATTCGAGATTGGACAGACATTAGGACAATAAGGTAAGATAGAGGTTAAAGAGTTAGGAGGGTGTATTCGTAAATTTTAAGGTTTGGGCAACCTCGTAGAGAAACCATGGTTGTCCCTTTACATAGAGTGACACTGACTGTCGTTACGTGAACTTGCTCTTGGGGAATATTTGAGAAATCTAGCAATTGGAATTTGCTGATTTTGAATTATTTACCAAATTGTTGCATTAACATGGTTGTCTGGGTCTGGGAGATTCCCTTTCTATAGTGAGAGCAGGGCAGCAGGCTGATGAAATCAAAATGGCTCGTGAGGTAGCTGCTATTTTCGTTGGGTAGTCCACTGGGATTAAAGGCTGATAACCCAAGTGTCCGTTGAATAGCCCAACCTACTAAACTGGGCCCAAAACTAGTTTCTTGAAACAAAAAAGGGTAATTCTACTTGTAATGGATGACTTAAGGGCCAAGTGGTGCCCCCCTATTGGAGGGGCATCGGGCCCACCATGGAGTAAGTGTAGCATGGTCCAACAAAAAATATGTCCATCTATCCCTTCATTGCAAACGTAGATAACCTTTTTTTTCTTTTTTTTTTTCCTTGTAAATAAAAAAAAAAAAAATCATGCTTTTTGAAAGTAAAAAAAAAGGTTGGTATAGTCGACATAATATTGAATATACTTATATTCAACTTTAACTTATTTCACGCGAGCAATGAAACCATAATAAAAGCACTTAATAAAGTAGACTACAAATCTCGTGATATTTCATCCTTACTCATCTGATTCACGGGGAGAGACCCTTTGTCATCAATGTGGATATAAAGATATCGACTTGGTACGGGTAATACTTTCCTAAAAATATACATTTTGGATAGGCGTGCCACGACCAGTTTATTAGATATGTCGAAGAAAGCACGTAATTGTATTTTTATACACTTATTTGCAATTCTAAACATGATTATTTACTAATTAATTTAGCAGATATCTGCATAATTTAGTGTAAATATGTTATTTGTAGAAAAAATCTCGACTGGATGCAATCGGAGTGAAAAAAAAAAGCAATTTGAAGCTTAATTGAAGTTGATTCGGAGCAATTAAAGATAAAATCGTATTGCATTTGATAAATATGAAGCATTAATAGAGCAATCGAAAGTGATTCACAAGTTTCAAGAGTTAAATTCTTCTTTTGGAAAATGTGGGAACTTAATTACAATCTTTCAAAATTTTCGTAAGATCGATTACAAATAATTGTGAAATTGTGGAGGATTAACTCATGAAGTTTAAAAGATGAAGAACTATAGATGCAATTAGAAAGGAGCTCAAGCTGAACTAAAAGGAAGATCTAGGGACCAAAATGAATGAGGAGGAAAACTTGAAGCTTTCGATCTAAAGCTGTGCAAGATTAGCACCATTTTTTGACCTTAATTTTATCTATTAATATGTATTTTCATCTACAATTCAAGGAAAAACAAGGGAGAGCTTGTACATCTCTAGATTCAAAGAGACTCTTGAAAAGAAAATTCACATTTTTTGCAAAGTTTTGAAGAAGTTTTTCATACAAAACATTTAATCCTACAAAATACAGCAATTGCTTGGGTAGAAAAAGATATCAAGGAGATCATTCAAGAACCATTAAAAGAATTCAAGATATTATATATTGTCTTCCATCTTTCTATCCAACCTTTAATTATGGTTGATATTGTATCCATTTAATTTGTGCAATTTTCAAATATTTGGCTCTAATTGGTTAGATGTGTGATTTCTATTGTCATTTGAAAAAAAAAAAGGAATATGAAAGATCTCACATATAGGGATGACAAAAAAACACGTTCAACTCGATTCCCATGGACTCTGTCGAATCACCCATCTAA
This sequence comes from Fraxinus sp. 1973-6204, assembly GCA_903798365.1. Taxonomy (NCBI): domain Eukaryota; kingdom Viridiplantae; phylum Streptophyta; class Magnoliopsida; order Lamiales; family Oleaceae; genus Fraxinus; species Fraxinus sp. 1973-6204. The sequence continues at coordinate 4,352 of CAIGRR010206906.1, read as the reverse complement.
TCGGGTAAACGAGGCGGGGCAGGGACCATTGCCCGGTACTGGGGTACGAAAAACATGGTCCCCCGCTCCGTTACCCGTCTTATTTAAATTTAATTTAAAAGCTAAATTAGATACTTAGTCTTCGTTGGATCGATACTCGAATTCACGTCCACGATCCCTAATCGGGTTTTTGCTCCATAAATAATTCCTATTTCACATCCAAACAGATTAAGAGATAAGCTAATAACCCAAACACAAAATCTAGCGATTGATTCTGTGAATCAAATTTGGCGGACAAAGACAGTGAAGCAATGCATAATGGTGGTTTTTGAGTGTACAAAATTCATCAAAACCATGGGCAGACAGAGATGTGTGCAACCACCAACAAAATCTTCATTTATTCACTCTCATTTGACTTTAAACATCGACCGTCCATCCACCTGGAAAAGTCTATTCTGGTCCCTCCTTAAGCATCTCTAACTAAGCTTAAAAAGTAAATAAGCAATTATTTATATAGAAGTGAGTAATTTTATTTTATTATTATTTTTTTTTTCCTGTGCAACTTGTGCGCTTTCATGACTAACCAAATGTGTTCAAACATGCCTCTTCGGGAGTGGTCGAGTTGGTGGAGTAGCAATTATTTATATAGAAGTGAGTAATTTTATTTTATTTTTTCCTGTGCAACTTGTGCGCTTTCATGACTAACCAAATGTGTTCAAACATGCCTCTTCGGGAGTGGTCGAGTTGGTCGAGTTGGTGAACGCGGAGATCGAATGTCACGAGATTGAATGCTCTGTCAACACTTCCTCGATCGAGCTCGTCGCATGGGCTTGCCTATTGCGATTTATCTCTCCTGTGTGGTTTGCGGGCTACTGCACATGGAATGAGATTTATCCAGTGCGCACTCACAGATAGCGATTGCGAGTTCCTACGTAAAAAAAAAAAGTGTTCAAACATGTATTGACATAAAGTATATTAAATAAAGTTACTTAAAAATAATTCAACTCAATTAAGTTGATTGTAACATCACTTTCAACTAACTGATATTTGCCACAAACCACGTGACCAAAAGTTGTGACAAATCAATGAATCACCCAAGTTTTTAGCCCATTAGCAACAACTTTAAAAAGGGGATGAAATGTTAAAATCAAAACCTAAAGGCTATTCTCTTTTCATATAAAGCAAGTGTTTTTCTATAACTTTTAGCCAAGCAGAGTCTCAAAATTAAATGCTGGGCGGCTGGTTTGATTTAGCCTCTGTTTGGTTCGAATTAAAATTTGATTTTAATTTAAGTCAAATCCAAACAGTCAATAGTATGGGTTCCACAACTTTTTAATTATATATTTCAAAAACTTTTATAATAATCAACTAAAAATCTAATTTTAATCCTCACAAAACACCCTCTTAATTTTATGGCCCACTTATTCTATAGCGGAAGATTTTGCCCCCTTTTAAAAATTACAAAAATAATGTTAAAATGCTTTTAAATTCAAAATTTACTAATTAAACTATTCAAATCCTAAAAAATTATCCAAATCGAATTCCCACGACAAATACGAACAACGCTACCACCGCCACCGCCACCGCCTTAGCCAACCACCATCACCACCACAAGGACAATTATGTTGACACCACATTTTTTATAGGTTTCTAATTGCACTTATAGTCCTCACACTTTCTCAATGTTATGTCCCTAACTTTTTCATTGGATTCTTAATTTTATCTTTCTATTAATTAGCACATCTTATCATCGTCGACATCAAAATATTCTATTGACATGCTTTGAAATACGTAAAAATATTCTGTCACGCTATTTTGTGTATTATTTTTTAAAAAAATATGATGAAAATTAAGTCATTTTATGTTCTCTCAAGATATTCTTTTCGATATAATTCACTGTTAGATGTGAAATATGCTAATTAATGAAAAATTGAGGATAAAAAAGTTGGAGACATAAATGTCATAATGAGCAAAGACTTGGGATTTTAAGTACAATTAAAATGTGGTGAAGTAAATAAATAATGTGGTGTGAATAGAATTACCTATTTCATAATTGTCTAAATAATAAATTTGATTTTTACACGTTTATTTTTATTTGAACTTCTCAATAAATAATTTGAAACAAATAAGTAAAATTAAAATTCCAAAGAATTTCTTATAATTTACTTCATTGCACGAACTCAATTGAGGGCAGTGTGACAAAGTTTTTGATAAACGTTTTAGCAGATTTTGATAAAAGTTGATGAAATAATACAGTTGAAATAAAAGTCGTGGTCCATAAAATGTGTGATTAAAATTAAATTTAACTAATCGAAAACTTGATACAATTTTAACTAAAGTATAACTTAAATGACGAGTGGCATTTGCAGTGAATAATTATTAATGATTTTCAATGCTTCAAATCTTTAAAAAGCAAGAAATGATTAAGGTACTAAAAAAATTCATACTCATTAAAATCTTAAGCAGGTGGACCCCACCCGCTTAAAATTTTAGTAAGTTTAACATTCGATGTTCATTGTGCACCCATCAATGATGTTTATATTATAACTTATTTATATATATGTGATCGTACATTTGATTCAAAAGGGGAGACAATGAATGACAGTATGACAAAAATAGCGAGGTCATGTGGAACCTAGCCATGGACGAATACGACACAGATTTAGCCTAGTCGAGTCTATTTTCTTCATTTTTGTTTCAACATTTAATAATGGACTATACTACCCGAATTTTTTACCGAATCGTCACATGACGACCCCCTATTGGGAGGGCCTCTGTGGGCCTAGGCACCCCCTCAATAGGGGGCCATCATGTGGAGATTCGGTAAAAAATTTGATAACTCACTAGGATGAAGTAGAATAATCTTTTAATAATTTTGTTTAGTGATAGGGTTATTTCAATCTTCTTGCTAATAGGGTTTTAGTATTTCTTTTGAGTTCTCTTTATATATCCTTGTTTGACCCCTAATTTCGGGATTAATAGATTTTGAGATAGTGATTATTGGAAAACGTGTGGTTAAAAATAAAGACAAAGTTTTGGGTCATGAACAGAATATTTTATTGTATAAATGTTTGGTTGAAAATGAGTTGAAATTTGCTGTCCAATTGACTGTCTAACAAATTAATTATTATATGCCATCAATTTTATGGGTTAGGATGAAATTAATGAGGGTAAATTTGAGACGACATACTAATAATTAATTGGTTGTGCAGTCAATTGAACAGTAATATTAGACAGCAGATCTCAACTTGTTAAAAATGTATTTTGAAAAAATAGGGATCAAACAAGGGCATGAATTAAAACATGACGTGGTGGATCATCGGCTAAAAAAGTTACGTCAACTATCTCGATTGTCTTGTGTGTTAATTTAACTAAATTTTGAAGTATATCTACGTATGCTCACCTAGTAAGGGTTGTGTTTGTGTTCTTTTTTATTCAAAGACAAGAAAATTAGTCATCTATTCTTCCTATTGTCTTCCTGTTTCGTGTTCAAACATTTATGGACGAAATCAAAATTTTCTATCAAAACAAAAAGATACAAATATAGGAGAAGTATATTATAAATTATTTATATATATAAATCTAAACTATAAAACTTATGTGAAGATAATCTACTGCAAACTTCAATTAATTATTGAACAACATTGCTGGAGGTATGTAATTTTCAGCAATTTAAATTCTTCCATTCTTATGATATAAAAAATACATTTGTTTAATTTATTATATGGTAGGTATATGGACATCACATTTTGATTGCATTAGAAGTTACTAACCTTTCTTCGTTGTCACATCTCCATCCCTAACTTTTTTCATCTCATTGTTATTGTTAACATTTCATTAATAATCACATCTTGTTCCTTGCGTCAATTTTTGTCCATAAAATCTATGCGAGTTTTAAAATGAGCGACAAATAAGTCATTTTACTCCATCTTAATTCAACTTTTTGACAGAAAATGTCATTAGGGTCAAAATATGCTAATTAATGAAATTTGGATTATAACAAGGCGACAAAAAAATTGAGGACATAGGTACAACAGTAGTTTGGCAGTGACCAAACAAACCAATTTTTTTTTTTTTTTTTTTTGGAAAAAAACTTGGATTGCCTCAAACTTCTCTACTAGTTTTTTTTGGGCGTACTAAAATTTTGGAGTTTCATCAAAACAATGGGTAGGCTACATTTAGAGATGACAATAGGGCGGGTTCGGGCCGGGACACCCTCGCCCCACCACTTCCCCATACCGCCCCGCCCCGCGCCACACCCCACCTTAGATGGGGCAGGGCGGGTTCGGGGAGCGGGCTTACCCCATTTCCTACCCCGTTTATTTTTTTTTTCAAAATTTTCAAATTAACTATTTTTTTTTTTTAAATTTGTA
>CAIGRR010206887.1:0-13729 GCA_903798365.1 Fraxinus sp. 1973-6204 | reverse complement strand
ATATGTTAGGGATCTAAGCCCCATTAGTTTTGTTTTACTTAAAAGAATGATTTTGCATTTGTTGAATCTTATGCCTCACTTTGTATGCTTTTTGACTTGAGTTATTAAATTCGTTGGGGGTATCTTGAGACCCGATACCCTTTGGTCTAAACAACCAGGAAGCTATCGACCTAAAGCTCGCTATAAGAGTCAAAAAGAAAACTTAAGGGTGTGAGATAAATCATGAGCTTTAATGAAGAAAACTGATTTTGTGCAATTGTATTTGATGTTTGGGTTTACATAACTAGTGGGTTTGAATTTTTAATATAAATTTAAATGTTGAAGCACACATCTATTGGAGAATCATCACATGACTAGAGGTTGATACTGTCGGTTAGATCCAACCGAACTAGAGCAAAGAAAGAATGAGTGAATTGAGAGAAACCTTTAGATTTACACCTGGTGAAAGAAAAGAAATATCTATTTGAGGAGTGTAAATCTCACGAGCGAGAAAAGAAATATTTGACCACAAAGGGTTGCGTTGAGCTAATTTGAATTTTTTTCATCTTAACAACTTTTTCCTAATTTAGACGATGATTGAAAGTGACTATGCACACACATACACTGATTGAAAACTGGATAAACTTAAATTGTTTTAGTACCATTATTTGGAGGTATATTTGTGAATTGATTACGCAATTTTACACTCATTGATATTTTTAACAAGCTATCTATTGTGTTGATCATTATTACATGTGCTTGATTGTGTTGTAGATGATCTTACTCGGAATGGGACACAAGAACTTCAGTTTGCGGTATTTGATATTTGTATTTTTGCACACTTGTTTAATACCCAAATAACCTTAAATATTGATTAAAGGAGCGAATTTTTACTCACGATTATATAAGTATTACTTTTGTAGGTAAAATTCACCCAAGGAAGTAGAACAAGACAAAAAGGAGGAGAAAATGATCAAAATCATGCAAAATTGTGAATTTGGGGACAAAAGTGAACAAGTCAGAAAGTTCAATTACTTGGGGTTGCAATCTTGGAGGCACGATTGATATGAAAGTCAAAATCTGATGATCAAATTGTACAATACCATAGTTAAGGCACCTAATGTGCAAATTTTTAAAGGATTTGTTTGCAAAAAATAAAAGAGAGAAAAGAAATGATACTATAGTCTTGGCAAAGAAGTGGCACAGAATTTAATTAAAAAAAGAAGTCCAGGGACCATTTTGTATTCTCTTCCAAAATTTGGGGACTTGGGCTGCAATTTCCCTAGGGTTTTATACTTATACATTCGGTCTTCCGCCTGGTTCTTCTTCTTGTTTTTCTTTTCAATTTCTTTGCTTTCTTTTTCTTTCCATTTTTCTTGTTATTTTGAGGATACAATCAATAGCACAACAAGAATAATAAATCAAAGAAAAGGTGGAGAAGAATTGAGGAACTTAAGATTCAAGCAAATCCAACAAAAAGTGATTTTATCTTTAATCTTGTATTTTCTTTATTATTTTTCTATCATTTGTGATGTATTGGATAAATATTCTCCTTTGCTATCACATTTATCATATGGGCTAATTTATTGTGTTGGGATTTATGGTAGTAGTTTAACATAGCTTTAATTAATTTCGCTATTTGTTTTTTATTGTTAAAATGCTTATTTCCATGCGTATATACTATTGTATTTCTTGCATTTTCATTTATGCGGCGAATGAATGATTATGTTTATTGATTTGTACATCGTTCGAGAGAAGATTGTGTATTTTATACCAAATATTAGAAATCCTAAGTTCTTGTAGTAGATAAAGATGTACACATAACTTTAGGTGGCTCATTGAGTTATTCTCACAAAGATTTAATGCAATTGTTTGGTTTTAATCGACATAGAGACATAGTAGCTTAAAAGGTTAATTTAACTCGAGAGAGGTAATTAACTAAAATTGAAAAATCGGGTCTAACATTGTAAATAATTAATTTATTATTTGGATAGTGGAAAAATTAATTAGACGGCGTTTAAGCGAAACCATGAATCCTAATCACGCTTTTCTCCGAAATTTCCAAGTGTTTTTGTTTTCTTATTTTGTAGAATTTTAGTTATTTTCCAAAATCATAATTTTATTGTGTGTTTATTTTTATTGTTAGAATTAAATTAATTAAAGTTATGTAATCGAAAGTAAACATTACTCGAGTGATCGATAACTCGGACTCAAAAGTATACTTTATTACTTAAACACGACCCGTGCACTTTCTTAACAAACAATAAGCAAAAGGTTAAAGAGAGAGATAAAATATATGTATTGTCTTCTACTTCTAATTTTGACGAGGTTGAAGCTTATAAAATTGCGAGTCCATTTGCTATTACAACCGAATTGAATCTAACTACTAATTCTCGTTTGCATGAGTAAATACTTGATTGTGGTGTATCTTTTCACGTGATATCTAAAAAGGATTGGTTTGAAAACTTGCATGAATCTAATGATGGACATGTTGTGCTGTGTGACAATTTTGCTTAAACTGTTGCCAAGATTAGTGATATTACTTTGATATTTGACACATGTTTTGTGTACACTTTAAAAGATGTTAGATACATTCTTGAACTCTCTAGAAAGATAATTTCCGTAAAAAAAACTTGAGAAAGCTGACTTCATTGGAAAAAATAGAAATGGAGTTTTAAAAATAATTAAAGGTGCATTTGTTTCCATCAAGGGAACTAGGAAAAGTGATATCTATATCACCATTGGAGAAGTGATAAGAGATTTAGATTCATCTATCTCTTTTGCTAAGGCTAATCACACACACATAAATGATACAATAGACTTGCACATGTGGCTATTAGGGGTCTTAAGTTTCTTAATGAAAAATGTATATTTGGTAATGATTGTGCTGATTTATCATTCTGTGATCACTGTGTGCTTGGTAAGCATCATACGGCTTCTTTTTCCACTGATATCGACAAAACTAAAGGCATGCTTGAATATGTGCATTCAGACTTGTAGGGTCTTGCTAGTAATCCCATCTCGAGTGGAATTATGTACTTCTTGTCTATTACCGATGATTACACAAGAAAGGTGTGGGTTTATTTTTAAAAGATAAGCCTAACACTTTCTATAATTTTAATAATTGAAAAAGACAAGTTGAAAATCAAACTACAAAATGATTAAGTTTTTGATAATTGATAATGATCCATAATTTTGTAACACTGAATTTGACAATATGTGTAAAAAAAAATTGAACAAAAAGGTATAAAACTATTCCTTACACTCCCCCAACAAAACGAGAGGTAACAGTTAATACTAGATAAAATGTGATGTATGATATTAAATTCTGGTGTCCCAAAGTCATTTTGGGGCAAATATTATTACTGCTTGTTATTTAACTAATTTGACTTCATCTACTGCATTGAATGGTGATACTCATGAAAAATGGTCTAGTAAGTTAAGTGATTATTCCGTGTTTAGAACTTTTGGTTGTGGTTATTTTCTCACCAGAGTGAGGGAAATCTTAAACCTAGAGCTAGAAAATATATTTTTCTAGATTATTCTGAGGGTGTCAAGGAGTATAGGTTATGAGATAGAAGTCAAAAGGGGATTAAGATCATTGTGAGTAGAAATGTCATGTTTAACAAGGCTAAAATGCCATGTGTTACAGTGAATTTGAAATTGTGAGTGAAGAAGAGCAAGGCGAAGAGAGAGAGCTGTTGAAGGTGGAGTTAGAAAAATTTAGCACATTTGTCCCTACCACCCATAATGAGGTGATGACTCAAAATTAACAACTTGAGATGGAGAATGAAGAGGAAGTAGTGATAGAAGAGAATCCCAAGGAAAAAAATTCCTTAGTACATTAAAATTTAGATAGGGATAGAGAGAGAAGACAAACGATAGAGCCTAGAAGATTCAAGTATGAATTCAAGTTAGCTTTTGCTCACGTTGTCTATGAGGAGCTAGCTGATAGAGAGCCAAACATTTGAGGAGGCGATGAATAGAGAACAATTAGAAGAGTGGTTTAAAGCAATGAGAGAGAAAATGAGTTCCTTAAACAAGAATTAAATTTGGAAGTTAGTATTTAGACATAAGAACAAATCAACTATTGATTGTAAGTAGGTTTTTAAGGTTAAGTGGGGGCACTAATGCATTTGAACACCTAAGGTTTAAAGCTAGGTTAGTAACTAAGGGATACACATTGAATAATGGTATTTATTATAACGAGATTTTCTCATCGGTTGTTAAGTATACTACTATTAGGATCTTGCTTGCATTGGTTAGACATTTTGACTAGAAACTTGAACAATTTAACTTAAAAACTATTTTTTTACATGGTGAACTTGATGAGCATTTCTTTATGAATCAACCAACAGATTTTAAAGACAAACTAAAACTTGATCATGTGATTTCTTAAAATGTCTTTATATTGCTTAAAGTAGCCACGTAAGTTTGATAATTGTCCATACTTTCAACATGGTGATGCTAATAATGACTGTGTTTTAATTACTCTATGTGGATGATATGCTCTTAGTTGATTTATATCTCAAGTGGATAAGTAAGATAAAACAAATTTGAATGATGAATTTGACATGAAAGATTTAGCTAAATCTAAGAGAATCCTATGTATGAAAATTAAAAGAGATAGATCAAATTCTGCATTGTTTTTACATCAATCTCCTTATGTTTTAAAGGTATTATAAATATTTGACATCATGATTACAAACTTGTTACATTACCTTTAACTAACCACTTTGTGTTTCTTAAAGATTCGGCTCCATGTAATGAAAAGGAGATAGACTAAATAAGTAAGATTTCAGATTCTAATGTGATTGGTATTATGTATTTGATGGTTTGCACTAGACCAGATTTAGGTTTTGCTATTAGTCGTAGGTACATGTTTAATTCGGGCTCCAAGAATTGGGAAGCCTTAAAGTGCTTGTTAAGGTATTTGAAGGGAACTAGTGATGTATGTCTAAAATTTGGTGTTAGCAAATAATGAGTGAAATTGAGAGGTTTTGTAGATGTGTACTATGCGGGAGATAGAGATAATAGGTAATCGATTTCCTCTTATGTGTGTAATTTGTCTAGCTCTTACGTTAATTGGAAATCACAATTACAACACATAATTGCACTAACCACGATAGAATCAGAATATATAGCTATCACTGAAACAAATAAAGAGGCTTTGTGGTTTAAGGGTTGTTTCATGAACTTTGTGTTTTAAATGATTATTTGGTGGTAGTATATTCAGATAATCAATCTTCTGTACATATATGCAAAAATCCCATTTTTCACGAATGCACCATAATGATGACTATATCTTATTAGAGATATCATATCACAAGAGGTGATAAGACTTGAAAAGGTACATACACAATATAAGCCTTCGGACATGGGCACTAAGGTGTTGCCTTTGGTGAGGACCTTTTGAACATATGTTGAGGTAAATAATTTCTAATTTTATTGATTTTCCTTTTAGAATGGTCATTAATGGGTGATAATATTTTCTTACGGGTCTTTTGACACCAAGGCAGATGTTTTTTGGGCAAATGATTGGCAAACAACCTCCCGGGTAATGATGTTAAGTCGTTAGAATTTGTCAGTCGACATCAATTGAATGACTAAATTAAATATCGACACTTCAATGAAATGACCAGACCCTAAAACTATTTGGGACCATTGGAAGCAACCTAATTTAATTAGAGTTGCTCATGGCCCATCCCCTTCGCTTCCCGGAGGCTTACGAAGGTTGGCCCATTATTTAGACTACTGGCCGACTTTTATACCTAATATAATCTATATATCCCTTCTTGGTCATTCACGTGTGTTATTGATGTGGCTTTCTCTTGGTGAAAATGACTGCCTTTTCTGCTTTGTGCTTCAACCGTATTCTCCATCTCTGTTCTTGCCTTTGTGGCTGCAATAACACCTTCCTTTGGGTCCTTTGTGGGTACAACCAAAGCTACCGAAGTGTGGGCGAATAGTTGTAGTTTTGGGTTGTTGATTTGGGGTGTTTGATAAGGTTGAATTGATTAACTGAACCTGGAAATCATCTTGGTGAAGCCATCTTCCGCAACAATAACCATAAAAAAGTATGAAATAAAATGAGAATCATAGCAAAGTTCAGATTTTCTTGTGCATCAGAATGCCTATTATTTCATCACAATGTCAATATATCTATCATACACATCCAGTTCTTAAGCTACTATGTTGCAGACAGTAAGTAGTCTACTAAAGTGAAAGTCTGAGTTCCAGATCTAATTCTTGAGTAGCAGTAGATTCAAAGTTCTCATGATTAGAGCCTGCTGAATCATTCAGACCTTTCTTGTTCTTCTCAAGGAGTGAATTCTGCAATGATAACGAAATTGTTATAATCACATTTAACTCTATGTTACAGAGTAAAAAAATTAGGTGTCATTTACTTGTGTCTTAATTTATAGTAAGTCGTTGAACCTGGCAACTGGATCACTCAGTCTTAATTATTTTTGCAATCAAGTTTCTCCTATTATCTTGGCAAATAAAAATATTAACGTGTCAGTGGATAATTTGTGTCAAAATTAAATTTACTCGTGTCATATCAACATTCATATCATTTTTATCTTGAGAAAGGAAATCTCCCTTAATTCAATACCTTTAAAAGAAATTGCAGGTTAATTGAATTGGAGAAGGTTTCGAACCGTCTTTTGTCCATGATACCTAGCCTAAAAGGCCCTCTTTCTAATAAAAAGTTCCCTCAAGATCCTTTATGGTAGTAATGTAGACAGTAGTATATTCGAAGAAACAAAAATAAGGGAAATGTCATGCACGAGAGGTGAAATCAATTTGCAGCCACTAGGTGGAATTGCAAGAAGAGAGGAGCAACAAATTTCGAATAGTTAGTTGGAGAGTGACTTACTGAAAGAAAAAAAAAAAAAAAAAAAAAAAAATTACAAACTGATTCAAGGATAAAATAAATTTCACTAACCCACTAAATTATAAGTCAAATACAGTGACATCTAGAAACATTTTTACCTATTTTTGGTGTATGTGACAAAATATGGTTGAATACCTGTATTTGTAGGTTCAACAAGTGTCTTGTCATGCTTGGCTGCACAAACTGGTGGGTTCCTAAGACTGGTTGGATCGAATCCCATCTGTCTCGATTCGTAAATGATATATTTGGTAGGTTAGATTGATGAGAAATAATGAATTAAGAAAGAAAAACTAAATTTTATTAATTATATTGCATGACAAACATAGTGGATTTTTTTAGTCTTGGTGACAGACATACCTAGTAGCATTTATCTGTTGGGACTCTTCATATTTGATATTTTCCTTTACCAAGTCTGGCCAACCTATCTGAAAACATGGCCAAAATCCAAAAGCTATAATCCTTGTACAATGGAGCCATTAAGCAGCAAACAAATTAAAATTTTGCTTGGGAAGAATTTATAAACTGATTGACATAAGTGGTGGATAGTACTTGTAAGTTCGTTATAATGTGTAATTGAAAATAAAATTTGATTGTATATAAATGATTTATAAATTTTACTAAATCATGCACGAAACATGTGCTCTTTTTTTGCTGAATTCATCGTAACGTACCATTGCACAAGCTTATGGATGACGATAGAAAAATCCCAATCGATGATTACCAATCTCTGGTCGAGAATGGTCATGAGATTACAACTATAATTACATATAGTTCAGTTCAGGTCTGCTTAGCAATAAATTAGCTATATTCATAACAAAAACAATGAAAATAATGCTGATTTTTTTGGAAAATTAGAAAAAGAAAAGAAACTATAGAAAAACTTCAGAATCCAGAAGTTTACTATAGCCACTCGTGTAAATCTTACAAATCACTTTCACTATTCAGTTTTAAACACTTTTTGTCAATCATTAATCTCATTATAATGACTAGAAAACTATAAGATCTAATTACAAAAAATCCAGTGATCATTCCAATGTTGTTTATAACTAGTACTGAAGTTTGTCATACCATGATGCCGTGGGGAGTTCGAAAACCATAAGAAGGCGACGACAATGGTGAGTATGAAAAACACGATGACGACGACGATGAGTAGGTTGTTTGAAGTCTCATATCCTCCTGCAGGTTTGTCAATGGATGAAATCCATAAACCAGTAAAACTTTACATATTTATAAGAAAATATGAATAATTAGGTCAAATCTTTTACATAAAAAAAAATATTGTGAAAAAAATAATAATAATCAAGTACTGCCCACCTGGCTGAAATTCTCGAAATAAGGATTATGATGTGAATTAGGAATGTAAGTAGAGCTCATTTCATGTAATCTGATCTTCTCTAGTTGAGCCACACCAAGACCTCTCAGGGGTTTCTTGGCCTTGTAAGAATTTCTCTTCTTACCTCTCCTAAATGATGATAATTCTAGGGTTTCGTTTCCTAGGTTTTGGTCATCAAAATTGCTGCTGCTGCTGCTGGCCATCTGTTTAATTTTCTATCTTAATTTGCCTGATGGAGGAGAGGTTAGTTAGGGTTTGGGATTGCTTAAAAAACTTTCTTGCGATTTTCCTGAAAAAACTGCAATAGGATATCAAAGAGATCTTCTGATATGCTTTTAAGCTGTCAACATTTTGCACTCAGCAATTACTTATTGCATCGCTGGATCAGATTTCTTTTGTAGTTTATGTGATTCATTGTCCTCAAAGTCGTATTTAAGCCCATGTTTGATACATATTTTTTAAAATTTATTTTTTTCGAACTCATTTTCAAGTTCAAAAAGAGATCCTCCCAATAAAATAATTTTATACATAAATTCGTAATATCAAGTTAATTTCATACGTTCATTTTCTGCAGCAAATATTATGAGGTATCTATTCTTTCAATAAAATAAAATAATTTTTTATGTAGATTCATATTTCTTTTATCAAGTTAATTGCATACGTTGTTTTTCTTCAACAAACATTTTGAGGTAATAGATATATTAAGCAAAACTCGTAAACTAGAATTTCCAATTAAAAAAACTCTAATTTAGAATTCAATTAGAAATATCCAACTGATAGGAATATACCCTGTTTGTTTCTGATTAAAATCTAATTTTAATCTCAAATGAAAGTCAACAATTTATTTTAACTATATATTTCATGGGGTTCACAACTTTTCAAACACACATTTCATCAATTTTTATTAAAATCTATTAAAAATCTGATTTTAATCTACAACAAACAGGGGCAATTCATTCATGATGTAAAAATTTAGTGGGGGTGATGGAATGGAAACAAAGTATCTGGACTCATACTTTACTAAGCTTCATTTCGAGAAGTACCATATAAAATACTTAAAAAGCGAGTGTGGAGATTTTTAACTAATTAAGTACGCAATAATGTAAAGGATTTCTCATCAATGCCCATCTAAACTTTAACTTTTCGTCTCTGTGTGTGTGTGTGTGTTTTTTTTTTAAAAAAAAACTTCCAAGAGAAAAATTCTTCTTTAAGGCACCCTAAGGTAATCTAAAACTAATATAAACTCGTTTTATTAATAAAGTACTCCTCGTATCATCATATTTTCGTTTTCTTGTGATTTTTATACCTGTTTTTATTTTTATTTTTTTGAAAACTGATTTACAAAAATATGATGTGAGAAGAACTTATTAAGCCCATATTTGTCATCCATTTTCTCAAACATTGTTTGCTACAGTAAATAATCTCGACCACATATTCACTCAATAAAATATTCTACATACAAACCAATAAATTTACTTTACTTTTTAACTACACATTCTCCAAAAAATACTATTCAAAATTCTATTTCTTCTCCAAAAATGACAGACAAATAGCCCTCAGTTTCCTTTGAACTATACTACAAGTGATAAATTATGTTTAAATTTATATTATTTTTTAAAAATATTATTATGTGGTTGATAATTGACTCACTAAACACCCGTTTACATTAATCTTTTTAGTGAACATCTTCTTGTTGTCCACTGCATGGCTTCCTCTACACTAAGCTCCTGTTTGGACAGTATTAAAATCAGAGTTATAGTACATTTTGATAAAAATTGACGAATTGTGTAGTTGAAAAATTGTGGATCCCATGAAGCATGCGATTAAAATTAATTTTTGACTTTGACTTAAATTAAAATTTACATTTTAATCTCTACCAAACAGTGACTATTAAAGCTGATATAATCTTGTAAATGATATTACGAAAATATATTAAACACGATAAATTATTTCTATTTATTCTTGTATATATGCAATTACGTTTATTTCAAAGACATCTTGGGAAATTGTCTGCTAGATCATTTAGGGACCACTAATTTGGAAATAATATACAGATCTAGAAATCATATAATCTATGCATAATTGGACTATCAAAGCAGTAATCCAAAAGACACTAAAATTTCAAGAGCTAGCTTTTAAGAGCTCATTCGGCATGATTTTTGAAAAGTTAAAAGTCATTATAAAATAAAGAAGTTGCTTTTGAGTGCGTTTAGTATATCTGAAATTATTTTATCTGGTGATAAGAGATATTTTAGAAAAAATGGGTATAAAACAATTTTCTCATGAAACTTTGTTACAAGAAGTAGAAACAAAAGTAGGCCAAACGGACGCCTAATATGAACAGATCAACCTATTAGGGCATGTAAGAAGATTAAAAAGTACAATTGCATAATTTTTATCTCTTTTACTCTTCAATATTATCTAAGACCCTGTTTGATGGTCATTATTTGACAAAAATAAATATTTGAAAGTGAATTTTGAGAGAATGTGTGGTTAAAAAATAAAAAAAAATTTAGATTTATGCAAAAAATATTTTATTGTATGAATACATAGTTGAAATTAAGTACGTAAGATGAATAATTTTCAAATAATAATCGTCAGGGACATTACACCACTACTTTTAGACTCTAGAAATCGTACATCAAATGTTAAACAAACAAGAACTCACTCAATTAAGAAAATAAATCAACAATTGTTATATAGGCAAAAGTGTGTCTGTCCAGTGTGTGACTGTGTCCTACAATTGCAAATAAATAAATATGGAAAATTTTAAAAACTTTAATTCATTAATCTTAGCACAATAAACCCAAAATACTATTAAAAAAAACCAGTAGGCACAGAAGGAAACCGGGGATTATGTTGATCACATTTGATATTATATTTCTTTTTAAATTAAAATATTGTAAGAAAAACTAAAAGGAAGGGGAGAATATTCATTGTAGATTGCGAGCACATGCCAAACTACATTGCGACACAATTCCCAAAGGAGAAACGTTGCCGTTTAGTCCTTAAAAGTGTGGTTCTACTAGACAACAAATCAATCCTCAATCCCATAATCTCATATGATATCAGATTCCGATCTATTAATAATTTGGATGAGTACAAAGGATTTGTGGCCAACTGTGTTAAAAGGTTGAGGACAATGTCTATGTGTGTTTAGCTTCACACAGTTGTCATCCAACTATATGAATTGTTTAGCAAAAGAATCACAAAAGATTGATCCCATTATCCCATTTTTAGTAACATAATCATGTGACTTTCTACATTAAATGTCTGTTTGGTACGAATTAAAATCAGATTTTAATATAAATTAAAGTAAAATAATCAATATTAACATCTTTTATGGATCTTATACCTTTTCAACCACATATTTCAAAAACTTCTATCACAATCTACTAAAAATTTAATTTTAATCCTCACCAAACACCCTCTAAGTATGACGTGGCACAATGGGATCTCATGTGACATGGCAAAACGATGGATCCACAAAGAAACACTTTTAGTTTATGTGGCAGTGGAGTCCACTATTTATATCTCAACCTGCTCGTCTATTTTTTAAGGACAAAATTTAAATGAGTGTTTCTGCCACTCTCTTTTTGAGGACGGAGTTACATGCTTTATTTGTGATCAAACACAGTTCATACCATTAAGTGAATTTTTCATAGCGGCTTCTAGGTATCGAGCTATATAGAAGACTCAATGGACCATTATCAATTCGAACTCTAATGGCTCAAATCACGTACTTGTCAACTTTTGTCCAACTACCTTGTTAGCACATAAATATTCCACCAGTCTATTATAGATCTGAAAATTGTACTCTATGATTACAAGCTTAACTAAGTAAACGTGACATCCACAAAATAATTGGATGGATTATGAATTAGGTCTTTAGGTTTACAAGACCAAACAGTCAATGTAGTTCTAACACCTTTAATTTGTTTTTACTCTAAATATTTAATTTTTTCAAGCAACATAAATAATGAAATAGACTATGTGAAAATATAGGTACACGAGATAACCCATAAGAATTCAATCACCAAGATAAAAGTTAAATCGATTGTGTTACATGTATATCACAGCTTACAATTTTGTTCACCAACATACGATCTTGTGAGATTTGATTTGATCAAAATTTCATCCACCAAATAAAAAAGGAAATTTTTTCCATTTTGTTTTTAATACCTCATCAATCTGTAAAAAAATATGTAAGTGGTGATGTACAACAAACATTTTCCAAGTTAAACATGCAGTTGTAGTAAAAAAGAAAAAAAAAACGAAAAAAAAAGGGTTTTTAACTATAATGTTAACGTAGAGCAAAGTAGGCTCAACATAGGCGGTCGCATAAAGATCCATATTTAGGTGAGTGTTTGGTGGGATTAAAATTAGATTTTTTTGTAGATTGTGATAAAAAATTTTGAAATATGTGGTTGAAAAACTGTGGAATCCATGAAATATGTAATTAATATTCATTGTTTAACTTTAATTTACATTAACATTTGATTTTAATCACAAACAAGCAGGGGTTTTCGAATTGTAGGAAATTTCATCTGAAATAGTTTACCTAACAAAACTTGAAGTAAGATTTTCTATTATTGATAATTAAAAAAAATTATTTCGATAAATTGAATTACCAACGAAAAATATTATTGATAAAAAAAGTCCACAAAAAACAAAATATCATTAACAATAATACTTTAACTTAACAAGGTAGTTTTTATTATTGGTAATTTACAAAAGAAATTTATCTCACTAAATTTAGTTTATATCTTTATGATAGAAANATAATGAATATTAAAAAGTTATAATATTACCTTAACAAATTATGCATGTACTTATAAAATATGATTTGAGATTACGAATAAGTTTTCAGTTAGTAATTTTAAAAAATAAATATTCTAATAAATTTATTTCATAAGAGAAATATCACCAATAAAAAAAGTAATTAACATACAAACTTAAATATTAATGAAGAAAAAATTCGCCGGGAATGTGACAGCTGTAATATTATAAATAAAAAAGTGAAAAATAAAAAGAAATCCTAAATTACTAACAAAATATTTAAAATAAAAAATAAAAAATAATTTCGTGAATGATTAGCGATTGATAAACCGTCGATATTTGTTGACGACATAACATAAAACATTATCATATTTAATCGCTGATGTGTGTACTCCAATGATCATTGTCGTTCTCTGTAACTTCATTTGAATCATCGACAAAAACCGATTATAATCAGGTAATTCGATGATTTTGTCTATAATATTTTTTCTTTTCAATAATTTTATATGATTATTTTTGAAAAGAATCCTTTAAAGATTTTGTCTACAGCCTCCTATGATTTTCAAAATAAAATAAATACATGTCACCCCATGTTTGTAACATAATTCATGCAACGGCTAGTAAAATGTTAAATGAGCAATTCTCATAAATTATATTTTTCATGTTGTACAACTTAGAATTTTTTACGTTAATTAAAATGGGAAATTATAAAAAACTAGGGGTTTAAAGTTTAGAATTCA
>CAIGRR010206812.1:0-12619 GCA_903798365.1 Fraxinus sp. 1973-6204 | reverse complement strand
TTAGTTATTTTCGCAAATCTTTTATTTAAATTCAAGACGAATGAGGATGACGTGGCACTCCGGGTTCACGAAACTCGTGGCGTTACACAAGGTCTTAAGCTCGAGGACTACGTAATCAATTATTGTAGTCTCAAGCTCAAGCATTCTCTGAGGACTTCTTAATCCAAGAATGTATTTTTTGGAATGGTCGAGCTCGAGGATTGCGTAATCAACTAAGTTTTTGACAAGGTCTTGAGCTCGAGGACTACGTAATCAATTATTGTAGTCGGAGCTCAAGCATTCTCCGAGGACTTCTTAATCCAAGATTGTATTTTCTAGAATGGTCGAGCTCGAGGACTACGTAATCAATTAAGTTTTAAAGTAACAAGCTCAACGATTTTACAATTAAGGATTGAGCTCGACGATAGCTTAGTTAATTAAGTTATTGANTCTCCGAGGACTTCTTAATCCAAGATTGTATTTTCTAGAATGGTCGAGCTCGAGGACTACGTAATCAATTAAGTTTTAAAGTAACAAGCTCAACGATTTTACAATTAAGGATTGAGCTCGACGATAGCTTAGTTAATTAAGTTATTGAGCTCAATCATGACTCAATTAATTTTCATTTGCTCGACGGCTAGATCATTAATTTAATCTCGATGATCAGATAATGTGTTATCTTTTTTATGAACTTCTGAACTCGAGTATATGTTTAATGACTAAGTTATCATTTTGATAAAGCTCTGAACAGGAGGATAGGTTCAATTTGAGACAATCTCGAGCTATGTTTGAGGACATATTGGTCCAAGATTATGTTTCTAGGAATGGTCATGCTTGAGCATCCTTTGAAGTGCCTGCTCGTGGCAAGTCTTTGGGGTGCATGCCCGTTGAATGTCTCGGAGGTGCATGTGCGTGACAGGACTTTGGCGAGATCATGCCCGTAGCACGTCTTGGGGGTCCCTATGAGTGACAGGGCTTTGGTGAGATCATGCTCGTAGCACGTCTTGGGGGTGCCTGCGCGTGACATGGTTTTTTGGAGATCATGCCTGTAGCATGTCTTGGAGAGTGCTTATGACATGTTTTGAGGTATTCGCTCTCATCATGCCATGAGGTACCTTCTCGTGATAGGTCTTTTTTGAGCTCATGCCCGTAGCATGTCTCGAAGGTGCCCGCTCATGACATGTCTTTTTTTGAGCTCATACCTGTAGCATATCTTGAAGGTGCCTGCTCGTGATAGGTCTTTATGGTGGATGCTCGTGGCATGTTCTGAGGTGTCTGCTCACGCCATGCCACGAGGTGCCTGCTCGTGACATGCCTTTAGGAAAAACACTTAAAAAATTTAGTTGGAACATTCCCAACGGTTACTTCATGTAAGCTTTCCTATGATCTAAACAAGTATAGACTTGCATGCCTTATTGAATAAACCAATGTAATAAACTTTGAGGTTGTCAGCATTTCAACTCCTTGGCAATGTTCTTCCCGACTTATCTCTCAACCTATGATATTGATTGTACCAGCTGTAGATTTGTTACCTCCCCCGAACTTGAGGTCTTCCCTTTGTCATGATCATTCCTTGGATGTTTATCATGCCCAACATACGTCTTCAAGAAACCTCTTCTAATCAGGGCCTTAATATCCAGCTGCAATGTTATACACTCTTCGGTTGTATGCCCATGGTCCCTATGGAAGTCGAAATATTTACTCTTGTCCATGGTCTGCGGGGGAGATCGCAACCTAGGAGGTCATTTAAGCTCTTTCATATCCCTGATCTCCATCAGTATGTTGGACTTAGAGCTATTCAAATAGGTGAATGGCCTAGGCGGTCTTCCCTAATTCTACTTGTCTCGAGCCTAATCTTGTCGCAAGTTCGGCTCGTGCAGTCTCTTAAGTTGGGGCTTCTCAAAGCTCCGGCTAACCTTCATTGCCTCCTCCATATTGATGTATTTTTCTCCTCGGGTAAGAAGCTTAGTCACTGACTTCGGAGGGGTCTTGGATAAAGACATCCTGAAGGCTTCACACCCCACCGCATAAGTTAGAGATGAAACAGCCACTGTAATGTGAAGATCGATTATTTGTACCTTTTCTTTATTGAATATCGTCATGAAGTTATGTAAGGTCTCATTCGGCCCTGGCGGAGTTGCATGAGGGTGGCTGCTGTCTTCCTGATGCGCTTACTACTTGCAAAGAAGGTGGAGAACTTGTCAGCAAGGTCAGAGAATGACGATATAGAGTTAGGTTCCAATGTGGCGAACCAATCCTTGGCAGCGTTGGTCAATGTTTGAGGAAAGACCTTGCACATTACTTGGTCTGGTGCAACCTGTAGGTTCATGACATCTGTGTAAACATTTGAATGGTTGATGGGGTCGGTGGTACCATCATACTCCTTTATGCAAGGGGAACTTAAACCTGTTCAGGAGGGGATATGAAAGAACTTTCGGCGTGAATGGAATGTTGGGATAAACCCCATCACTCCCTTGGTATTCTGTTGTAGTCCTACTGCGATCTCATCTTGTATGATTCGAGCGAGTTCTCCTAAGTCTATAGTTTCCAATCGCGAGGCCAACGCTGGTGGGGGTATGCTCGAAGCCCCAGATCTACCGTTCTCATGGGCGTCCCGAGCCCGAGCATCAGCCTGGCACCTCCTTCCAACGCCGGTGTATGTGCATGCGCCGGTGCTAGGGCTTGGGGAATGTTTCCTTGGCTGAGTAGCTAAGTTAGGTCGCAACTTGTTGATGAAGCTCTTTGAATGCACCAACGGTGACCACTGCTGGGGGAGGATCCATCATTCCTGGTGATTCTTCTTGATGAACTGGAGGATCCGTAATGGGTAGTTAGTTTGGAGCGGATGAGCTTGCAAGAGGAAGACCTGAGCGTGTATTCACCATGACTTTTGGTAGCGATTTCCCACAGACGGCACCAATCATGCTACCAAAAATCGCACATGTTGATTCCGAGCTTGACGACTGAGAAATAGCACGAACGAGATCTTCCGGGTACCTAAAACAAAGGCGTCGATGTGTGTCATCGTCGCCCCTCCGATGCTTGAGTTAGAGAGATAATAGAGAAAGCAGATATATGCTGGAAAATATACGTGAAAACGTACCTGAATAATGATCCAAGGCCCCATATTTATAGAGCTAGGTAGTAGTCCACTCCTAATAGGACTCGTCATCCTTATTTTTAGGAATGACTTAGGTAGGAGTTATTGTTGGATTAAAACTACAAGTCTTACCTTACTTTACCTTAGAGTATGTTTCAAGATAGACTCCTTACAACCCTAGGATTTCTTGGATATTGGTAATTGGGTAGGGTTAGAGTCCTTACGGGGTACGAACTATCAATGCTCAATCATAGAGTACCTTAGGAAGTTGGCTAAGGCAAATGCTCGACCACACAGCCTGAGAACGACTAATGTAATCTTACAGGTAGTCATGGGATCAATCCTCGAGGTATCCCGAGGACTATCACGTCCCGAGAACATGGGTCCCATAATTGAGAATGATGAGCCCTAGCAGTACTCGTACTCAAGGTGCCCCATCATGACCACATTAGTAACTAAGAGAGGAGACATGGTATAATTTGGTGATTTAATATTGATGTTTGGAAGTTAGGAAGTATTTGACGGATACTTAAAAATTCTTGTTCAAAATATTTGATCATGTATGAAATAATTGAACCAATTTGTGAAGTAGATGGATTGATTTTTTATACTAGTACAATTTAGGAAGTTGATCGAGTTTGCTATGGCTTTATGAGTAAGATTAGTTTTAAGAAAATTAAAATGGATAAGCGTAGTAGTACAAAATTTTTATCCATAATGGTTCACATACCATAGCATGGTTCAATTAAAATAGCCATGTACTCGTACTATTTAATATTGCAAGTCGATCATGTTGACTTAGAGTTCATTTGACAAAGTTTTTGAAAAATCAAAAATTGTTTTAGAGACTGGGAAGCTATTTTCAATATTTGTGAATAATTTGCTTGAAATACTTTCTCTGGCTACATAAATCCTGCAAACTCTGCCTTATCTATAATATATTAAATATTACTTCAAGTGAGAATAATTTTTTGGACGATTTTAACCTTACTACAATCCAATTATTTTAACAATATCTTACTTTTCATTTTTCAATATGTAATAAATACTGCAAAATCATCATGTACGAATTTCGCGTTATTAATTCTCAATTAATTAACATTCACATTAATCTAAACTCAATGAATCCTGACTTGATGAATTTTAATCTACAAGAATCTAGAGTTATTATACATAAATTTATTTTTATTCATATATCTAGAAATTTTAATGTGTGTTTAAATTCATTTATTAACAATTAATTCTTATATACCAAATGTAGTATTAAAAAAAAAATTGTTCATTTATAGTATTTTATCATCACAAAAAATTGAATGGAAGAATATTCGTCAGTCATGAATTTATTTATTTTTTTCATTTCCATATTTTATTTATTTTCTAGGTGGGTATGTCATTGATCACGATTATTTTACGACAATAAATAAAAAATATATAAATACAAAAAAAATACTCATACTTATCTATAATATATTAAATATCACATCAAGTGAGAATTCTTTTATGGATGATTTTAATCATATTACAATTCAATTATTTCAATAATACCTTACTTTTCGTTTTTCAATATATAATAAATACTACAAAATTCTTGTCATGTATGAATTACGTGTTATTAATTCTTAATTAATTAACATTCATATTAATCTGAAGTCAATGAATCTTGATCTACATGAATCTAAAGTTATTATATATGAATTTATTTATATTCATGTATCTGAGAATTTTAATGGGCATTTAAATTCATATATTAACAATTAATTCCTGTGTACCAAATGTAGTATAAAAATGTTACTTATTTGTAGTATTTCGTCATCAAAAAAAAAAAAAAAAAAAAAAAAAAAAATCAAATCATAAAAATTGAGTTTTGAGAGTATACATTTCTTTTCTTAAATTTATGTTCTAAATTTTATTTTTTTTAGTTCGTTTGAGACTCATCAATTTTTTTCCAACAAATTGGTATTAAATATTATTTTTCAGCACTTATAAAATATCTTAAAATAACGTGTAATGCATGTTCAACTCTGACTAGTCATTAAAAGTAAGCTTACAATTTAAGAAGAGTAAAATACTCATTAATTCATTTCGGACTTGATTTTGTGACTCACACAATTTAGTCTCAGTTAATTAATAAATCATTTATAAATTGAGTTAACATCAAACATTAATTTCAATTATACATTCATATATACTACTCATTCTTATCTACTCATTTTGTGAAACTCACTATTATTCATCTTTAGAAATCATTTATAAATTTGCCAAACAAAAGCTTAGGCCCAGTTTGACCGTCATTTTTTGGAAAGAAAGACTTTTTGAATAGTAATTTTTTTTGGAGAACATGTAGTTAAAAAGTAGATATTTTTTTTTTTTTTTTTTTGTGTTTATATGAAGAATAATTTATTGTGAGAATGTGAAGTTGAAAATAAGTATAAGAAAAAAAAAGATTTTGAAAGAATGATTACCGAATAGAGAGAGAGTTTTCAAAATGACCACGTCAAACCCGTCATTCACTACATAATCCAATTTACTCTTTATTCACTACAATGGCCTTTTCAATTAAGAAAAAAAGACAAAAATACCCTTAATAAGGTTATTAAACTACAAAAATACGGTAATATTAAAAAAATAAGAATAACATTTTAATTACATAACAAAAACCAACACTTCTCACTTAAAATTTCAAGACCACGTCACTTTCTTTATATGTCTTCTCCAACAAAAAAATAAAACGTTTCTTTCATTTTTCATCCACCTCAATCTTAAAACCTCATAAATTTATCAAACATTCAAAAAAATAAAATAAAAAAATTCATTTATATCAAATAGTTCGAATAGGTAAGTATATTTAATTTTGTTTTCATTATATTAGTATATTTCTTTAATCATTAAAATTTATTTCGACATATGCTAATACACAAATAATTCTTTACACTTCATTTAATGGATCTATAATTTTTTTAAAACAAAAAAATGAGAAAAATCATCTGAATAATCAAATCTGATATTTTAAGAATTCAAATGGTTGGATCGTCCCATAACGGAATGCCCAGTCGTCGAGTAGTCCTTTAACAGACGACCCAGCTGGACAAGGACGACCAATTTTTTTCTTTAGTGCCCCAATTTATTAATTCCTTATGGTTAATCCATTTTTTTTAATATTTTGATATGTAATGCAGAATGGGGTCAACATGTCTCCCAGTTTGTTACTTTGGTGAAGTTTAAAAGAACGAAAATGATAAATGGAAATGGAAGAGTGAAGGAGAAGTGTTACCGAAATTGTGATAATATCGGGTACATCATATACGAAAATGTACCATAATATAGAAAACGTACTCAACGTGGATCCCTTTCGGTATGATATGGAATTGATATTTCTATTTCATGAGCATTCAACCATTTCGATTCCATCGTAAAGTTTTGAAGTGCAAATGAAGTTGCTAATTGAATTGAACTAATGTCGCAAGTTGACTCCTATTTGCGTAACTTTATTGAGGAAGAACGTCCCCAAAGTGAATGCAAAGATTTCGATAGAGGGAATCGTAATCTGAATGGTTTTTAGGGCACATTGGAGATAGCTCGTGAGGATGATGTGATTATTTTCGGACAGTTGCCACCCATCATGATCTACCTATTACGCACAGAATTCACGAGGTAATTCAAGACAACGAGAATAAAAAGTTATTTACAAATAAGGATTTGATTGCTTTATCCAGTTACATAAGTGAGGTGGAAATTTACAGGCTGGACTGAGTACACGATCTTCAAATTGTTCGTGTGTGATTCCCGATCAATCAACTGTTTGATAGAAAGAGATATTTGCAGAAAGTTGTGCATCGAATTGCAATGAAACATAACTTTCAGTTTAAAGTAAAAAAAATTAAACAAGTGTGCATACACAATTATCTATGTTGACGACAATTGCAGTTGACTTTTGTAAGCGACAAAGATGAACACAGACGAGTTCTTTGTAGTTCGCAAGTATACACGGGAACATACTTGTGAAGTGCGTATTCATCGAAATGATTACATGCAAGCCTGATCATGGTTTATTGGTTGACAAATCATGCACAAGTTTCAAGACTTACAGACGATTTACAAACCGTCGATATCATCAACGACGTTCATCGAGAGTATGAGGTGGTCATGAGTTACCAAAGGTCTGGAAGGCTAAATAATGTGCATTTGAGGATTTAATATGTTCGACCGAGTATAGTTATGCTAAATTAACTTGGTATTGCCATAATATGGGGAGAACTAATACCGACTAGATATTTTTTTATTAAGACCAAGTATTTTTTCATGACTCTTGAACAACACATTCAAGGATTTCGAAATGTGATGCGAATTCTAATTCTAGTCGACGGTATAACCCTGAAAGCTAGATACAAAGGAAAGTTGATTATTCTTACATGTCAAATGTCAACATCCAAATTTACCAATTTGCATTAGGCATACTCAATGGCAAAAATGATCTAACGATACATTGATTCTTTACAAAGTTGAGGGAAGTAATTGAGGACGTCAATAACATTGCCTTGGTACCTGACCGGGGACAACCTATAATAAATGGTATCATTGAGGCTTTTTTCGAGAAACATCATGGTTATTGCATATACCATATACAAAGCAATCTGAACACTAAGTATTAGGGGAGTGGCATCTCTACATTGTTTAAGAGAGTTGCAGAGGCCTACAATTTCGAAGAGTTTAATAAATTCATGATCGAAATAGAAAATAAATCACATGGTGTATGAGAGTATCTAACAGTGAAGATTGTGATTGAACATTGGACACGATCACATTTTTCAGGACATCGATAAAACATGATGATGTCAAACAATGCAGAGTCGCTCATTGCTTTATTGAAGAATGATCGAGAGTCACCAATTCCCACAATGGTTGAGCACATTCATAACAACTTATAGCAATGATTTCAAGACCGACGTGCGGAATCAAATATGTGAACAAATGTGCTGACTCCGAGTCACAAAGGTAACTCTTCAAAACTCTAGAGGTGATAAGAAATGTAAGTGTGGAACCACGGATCAATTCCACTTTTTCTGTGAGATACAAACGTAATATCGGATATATTGTGGACATGTATTATAATACCTGCATATATAGACAATTTCAGTTGAAGAGTTTTCCATGTGCATGAAGTCGCAGTGGCCATGCATAGAGGATTTTCATAATACAACTTATGCACTCATTATTACATGGATGATTATTGGAGAGCAGCGTATGTCAAAACTATATTTCCACTACCAAATGAAGCTAAGTGGGAAATCATGTGTAACATCTATTTATAGTACTTTATTGTTTGTAAATTTCAAAAATTATAGTACTTTGCTTATTTCATTCATGTTCTCATAACATATACAATTAAAAATATTACAATTATTTATACAATAAATAGAAAATTAAATTCAAAAAAAGTTAGTTTAAGGATCCAACGAGAAGGCATTATGGCAAAAATCAAAGTATGTGGACCTAATTACAACTTTTTAATAGTAGATTAAAATGAAAAATGATGATAGGATATTAAATGAATTCAATGTATGCAATTGGAATATGAAGGATCCACCGAGAAGATATTATGTCAAACATTTCCCGAATGCATCTTTTAATTGGGGGGGATGAAACAAGTCCTTTACCTCCTAAATATTCATCTAGCAACCTTTTATTTGTCGTAATACGAGTTCTTGCTGCTTCACCATTACACTTGAAACTCGTAATGATGGCAAATTCAAGGATCAAGAATCTTGACACCTTCCCATCTCCTAGGGTAAAATATTGAAGTAATAGCAAATCAACGATTTGACCAGAAAATTGAATGTCTTTCATTAATAAAAGGACCATAGGAATGACCGGCGCAGTATGACTGTGCTCCTCATCGAGCCCTCTAAAACTGTTGTACAGATAGAAAAGTTACAATACGATGTAACTTTCCCGAGATGATCTCTCATACTGGCGTCGAGTTGATATTCCATCCTGCAATAATTTCACACGTTAAAAAAACATAATATCTTAAAATTCAACCAACCAGATTATGTGTTATTGTACGCATGACGTAAATTCATTTCATTCCACATCAAAAAGAAAAACAAAATGAAATTAAAGTAAAAGGTGGACTGAAATAGAAAAAAATAATTTAAAGTAAAGTAAAATAATAAAAATAAATAAAAAATTATTTAAAGAGAAATAAAAGTAAAGATAAATAAAAACTCAAGGAAATTAAAGAACAAAAATTAATATAAAAAAATTAAAGTGAAAAAATAAATTACAAAAAAGGACAAAAATAAAATTTAAAAAAGAATTAATGAATAAAAATAAACTTAAACAAAAAAAGGAAATTATAAAAAACAGAACAAAAACTAAAATGAAAGAAAAAATAATGAATTATAAATACATTAAAAATGAAAATGAAGGGAAAAATTGAATAATTAACCAAAAATAATTGATGGAAAAGAAATTAAATTAAGGAAAAAAACAAAAAAAGAAATTGAAAAAAAATATAAGATTTAAAATTAAAAAGGGAAATAATTTTTTTTTTTTAAAAAAAGGTGAAAAAAAGGCATTTGGGCCGTTCGTGGCCCGTTAATAGTTTCAAAACTGGTGGACCTATCGAAAATCGTCATTTCAGACGAGCTCTGCCACAAAAACCTCATTTAATTGCAAAAATCATCATTTAATCTGACTTTTCTTTCATTTTAACCATAAATAAACTTCAACACTTGTATTAAACTCATAAATTTCAATATTTATTGATATTTCATGTAAAAATCAAATCTATAAATTAATATTTTACATCACAACGAAATACTAAGATTTAAAACAAAAACTAACCTTGTCAAAAGTGTAGAAGATGAACACTAAACCGTCCGTTTCGCTGTAAAGGGAGCCATCCAGATTTGAAAAATCATTTTTTTTTTCTCTCCTCTTTTCAAAGGGTAGTTTGGCCTTTTTAATGTTTTAAAGATTTTTGACCTTTATACCTTTTTTTTCTCATTTACAATTGGTCAAACGCCATCATGAAAAATGGCATGGGTCAACCCGCCATCACCCACTAATTCCTCTTACCAAATAGGAGCTTAATGAGTTGATTACATTCTTTAAGAGTGAGAGTACTTTTAAGAAAATAAAAAATTTACATTTCATTCAACTTTGGACTCGATTCTTGCCACTCGTACAATTTAGCAAGCCTTCAAACAAGAGAGAGAGCGCCAATACAATATTACATATGAAAACCCATGAGCTTTACAAATTCATCGAAATCAATCCGTCCATCTTCGTTGCAGTCCATCGCTACAATCATTCTACGACATTCTTGGTCAGAGAACTGTGTTAAACCTAGTGAATTGAGTACTCTGTTCAACTCATTTGCAGCAATATAGCCATCATTATTTTCGTCAAAAACATCAAATGCATCTTTCAGTAATCCCAAATGAGTTTCATTTTCCTCGAAAGCACCTAAAATGTCCTGATCACCTAATGCCTCTTTTGGATCAAAAACAAGTCCCAACTTATGCACTACTATTTCAACATCTCTCATACTAATCAAACTCTTGTTGCTCGTTCTACGACTTTGTATGGTCGAAACTTTGTTATCGACAATGTCTCCTCGAGCCCGAATACTATTGAGGAGGCGAAAAATAGTTCGGAATAAGCCTCGAAAAGAAAGGTACAAGTCTTTAAATGTAAAAATGAAGCTGAAAAACATACACCATAAGATCAAAGAAATGAATTCCACAACACTAGCTGCTGCTGCTCCACAAATATACATGACACTGCCACTTGCTGAACTCATTGTAGCGTATTTTGCGCGTAAAACTCGGGTTTTTTTATAATTGAAAGATTGGATAGAGGTTGCAAACTCTCAGTTACTACTTAATACTATGACTTGTTATTGTGCTTAAGTTCTTGTCCCATTTATAGGAAGTATAGACTTGGATAAAAGCTTTCGATGGAAGGTTCACTGAATTTTCCAATTTCTTTAAGTTGAAATTGACCCCTCCTTTCATTTTTGTTCTTTACCCTTTGGATTAATTTATAGGACTCAATACTTTTATTGGGAATCTTCCTATTACGAAGGCAGAAATATGGTCTTTCTCTAATTATCTTAAGTTTGATTGTTTCATAGTTATTTGCTCATTCTTACTAGTCTCAGATACTTCGAGGTAATTTTCATATGCAGTCCTGAACTTTTAGCAAAATTTCAATTGGATTACTAATCTTTGTATCAATTGGATTATTGAGTTTGAAAAAAACAAAAGAAAAAAAGAAAGAGAAATGGGGACCAAACATGGACAAAATTTTACCACTCAAAATCAATTTCGATATAATGTCATTTGTTTTGTGTTACCTTAATTTGTTTGAGCTTCATTAAAATCAAATTTTGGGAAAGATATATTTGAAATAATAATTTTTTTGAAGAATATGTAGTTAAAAAATAAGGAACAATTTTTAAATTACATGTAATATTATTTTATTGAAAAATGTATAATTGAAAAATATGAGAAGAAAATACATTTTGAATAAAATAGAGTCCAAACTGGGGCTTAGCCTTAGTTGGTTCCCATTTTCCAAACTCATTTTTCCATCATTTCATGCACAACTTTTATCAACTTTTCAACAACACATTTTATGAACATTTATCAAAATCTATTAAGCACATGTTTGGTACACATTAAAATTTTTATTCTCATTCTTCTACTCATTTTTAACCACACATTTTTCAATAAAATAATATTTTACATTACATCAATAACTTTTCCTTCTTTTTCAACCATACATTTTCCATCAATCTACTATTTCAGAATACATTTTTTCAAAATAATGTGACTCAAACACACCATAAAAATATAATTTTTAAGTAAACCAAACAGGTCTGATCCCATTTTGAAAACTTATTTTTAATCATACATTCTTTTAACAAAATAAATCTACACGTGAAATCATAATTTTTCCTTACTTTTTAATCATACGTTCTATAAAAAATCACTTTTTAACAAAATCTATTTTCTAAAAATATCTACCAAGGACTCAATACTAGAAAAATATTTTATACTTGCTCTTAAATATCTTGACCTTCATTCATGTCAAAGAAACCAATAAATCCATTCCATCATCAAAGCATATGCTTATGCGTGTTCTGTGTTTTGGTGGCACTCTCTCTAGGTGAACTAATTTTTTTTTTTTCGAAGAAGAGATCCATAAACCATTGAAATAGCAAACGGTTACAAGGAGAGAAACCTCCAACACAATGCCCTCCTCAGAGAGATTAAGTGCTACCTATGCCAAAGGTACTAACTACTACAACGTTCCAATCAGAAACAAAGAAAACCAAAAAACCCCCAACCACTGACAGCCAGTAGCAGAGGAACCAAAACATCTACAAGACCAAAGGCCGAGAGTCTCTAGGTGAACTAATAAATAATATAAATGATAAGTTAAAATTTTGTAAACTGAACTGTCAAATTTTATTCAATATTACGTACTTTGTTAGAAATTTTTTGGTACCCCAATCAACACTCCATTCCA
>CAIGRR010206807.1:0-11184 GCA_903798365.1 Fraxinus sp. 1973-6204 | reverse complement strand
TTGAGGAAAAGAAAAATTTAGAAATAGTGATTGATGTCAAAATGTGTGGTGGAAAAGTGATGAAAAGTTTTTGATTTATGTGTAATATTATTTTATTTGTAGAATGTGTGGTTAAAATGAAGAATGAGAATGAGAAATTAATGGGTGTCAAACGGGGGCTAAATTTCAACCACACATTCTCAAAAAAATACTATTCATTATACCATTTCTCTCCCAATAATGGGAGACAAACACGCCCTAATTAAAAAAAAAAAATTGCACAAAATATTGGAGTTAAATGTTTCATTGATGAGAGAATTTATATTTTGGTCACACTTTTACTCATTAAATTTTTAAATACTTTACAATTGTCACTAAACTTTAACACATTTACTCGACCACTCACTAACCATGTTCATTAGTCATTGAACTTTGAAAGTACTTTCGAGTTGTTATTGAAATTTAATATGTTGCACTCCATAATTCACTCTGAACCCCTGTTTGGTACACATTAAAATTTTCATTTTCATTCTTCTACTCATTTTCAACCACAGATTTTTCAATAAAATAATATTTTCTATCACATCAATAACTTTTTCCTTATTTTTCAACCACACATTCTACATCAATCTACTATTCCATAATATATTCTTCCAAAATAATGTGGCTCAAACACACCCTCAACATATTTCACGATTCACTAACTTATACCTACATCATGCTTTACTCATTGGGCTTAAAATGCTTCAAAGTGATCACTAAGTTATACTCATCGAATCCAATGGTTCAAAGATTGAAAATTTTAAAGTATATAATACCATAATAGAAGACGACACCATTCTTTCTTCTTGAATTACCTTTTGACAACTCTAAATTATATTTTTTTAATCGTGATTAATATTATTAACCCCAAATCGAAAATTTTACCACTTATTTGATATATATATATATATATATATATATATATATAGATAGATATAGATATATATTTGAATGACCGATTTCCTAAACATTGGTGTTTAGTTTATGTTAAGCGTTAAGCACTCGGGTGACATGTTACACTGCAACAGGTGATAGGAGATAATGATTAATTACAAAATTGATTATATTACCTATTGTAGCGTGCCACGTCACTTAATGCTTAGTGTAAGCTAAGTACCAATGTTTAGGAGATGAATTCGGTGTATAAATATATTTTTTATTTTCTTGATTTTGTTTTACAGTCTCAATCGAAATAAAGAAAAAAAATCTATTTTATTTTCTAGATATAAGGTAAGAGTATGATCTAAATTAGGCTTTGATGATTTATGTCAATTTGAAATTGACATTCTTCTTTCTCCTTGAACATAGCCTTTTGATAACTAGATGAATTATATCTTGTTTACCAATATCAATATCTGGTCGATATTCATTTTATCTTTTTGATCTATGTCGAATCTCATAGAAAATCAACTATACTTGTAAGCATTTTAAAGTTTAGTGAGTAGAGTGTGACAGAAATATAAGTGTGTGTTTGAATCTCATTTTAATGAGAGCAGAATTTTTGAAATAGTGATTGATGAGAGAATGTGTGGTGGAAATGTGATGAAAATTCTTAGATTTGTGTGTAATATTATTTTGTTTGGAGTGATTGAAAAGGAAGAGAGAAAAAAATGAGAATGAGAATGAGAAATAAATGGTTGTCAAACAGGGGTAGAGGTTGCGTTTGACACCCTTTTTGGAGAAATTTGATTTAGAATAGTGATTGATTAAAAAATGTGCAGTTAAAAAGTAAGGAAATTTTTTGAATTTATGTATAATATTATTTTATTAATAGAATGTATGGTTGAAATGAAGAAAGAGAAAAAAAAATGAAAAATAGAAAGAAAAAAATGGATGTTTACTTCTCGAAGAAGCTATTCCCTTCATCTCAAACGCTGTATAAACATTGGACAAATGAATGAAAAAGGGTACAATTCTCGTAACCAAAAATGCCATTCTTGGAAAGGTTTTCAAAATTGAATATATTTCAAATTCATTACTAATTTTTGGTTACTTATGTAATTTTTTCTTAATTAAAATTAGATTAATAAGCTACTTATTTTGTCGATGCTATCGGCTAAGTGAAAGAAACTCCCTCCCAGTGTTACACAAGTTCTGGTTGTTGTTCTTCTTTGGATTTTGCTCAATTAATTGGCTTATGTTTACGCCACGCTTAATTTATTTTTATTTTTCATCAAATTTTACTCTCACAAATTGTATAGAATTCTTCTATTATGTTGCTTTTGTTATAATATGAAATTAACTATTGTATCTCTACCGTCCTTATTCTTTATATAAATATAGGATTATGGTTCTCAATGAAATACAAATAAGTCTTAAAATGACTTGTTATTAGGTACTGCCCCAACTAAGCTGTGAGACTCGATCCAACCGAACCGTCGAGCCGCCCTCTAGGTAGAACGAGGCCCATGTAATTCCGAGGCCCTTCATTCTGAGGCTCTGATGTTATCCGGGGCCCAAGTAACTCAGAGGTACCCTCCTAGGTCTGAGGTTCCTCAGCTAGTGACGGCCAACGTGCAAAGATTGAACTCATGATGAAGATCTTATTCGAATGATTGATGTGACATTTGTAAAAAGTGTATTTGTGTCCTATCTTGTCAATGTAAGAACATTAAATGCTTTTAAAAGTTAGGAAGGTCAACTTGATGGCTAGGACTTGATGCTTCGTCCGAGGAGATGAGGCCACGAGTAATTTGATCCAAGGGTCATCATTACATTTGTAATACTATAAATACCCCCACCATGTAACAATTGAAGAGTAATGCAACTATAAATACTTGAAGCAACACATTTTACTCTCTCGTACAGTTATATTATAATTACAAATCTTGTTTTTATCGATAGATTATTATACAATCGTACCCCAAAAACTTTGCCAGAACCAGAACGAAAATGTCTCACGTCGTTAAGTTCCTCCCACGTTCAAATATTGGAGTGATCTCGACCATTGATCTACATTAACGTGTTGGACCTAGCTCACGTATGCACGAGTGGGCCTGACATCTGTTGAGTTCGTCTTTTGGGGTCAACAGATTAACGTCGTCTATGGGAAACCACACTATAACCACAAGCAATCCCGTGGAAAGAGCTTTCTGAAGAAAATAGATTGGGCATCCCCCTTGAAAAAAGATTTGTTCTTTAAAAAGAACAAGATGAAGCCTCCTGAAAGTTTCACAGTCGCCCCAGCGGGTCGGCGTCGACCCCACTACTATCATAGACGAGGTAGAAGAAGAATGGTGGCCCCGCTTACTGGAGAAATGGTAACTATGGCAGCCAACATGAGAAGCTTCAACAACCAGAATTTAGCAATGCAGAACTGTTGATGCAAATGCATGGCCATGGAGGATGTCCAATATTTCCATTTGCTCCCCAGGAACAATACCAGCAAGAAGAGGAGGTATAAAGCCAAAGAGCCCGTCCTCCCAGGCATGCTAGTGGAGTTAGCCCCATTGAGAGGGAAGTGGGAGTTTATGTCTCTTCAAACTACGCTTCTAGCCAACTCAGCGATGCCCTATTAAATATGGAGGACAACTTTTCCCCAGAGTATGAGCCAAAAAATAGGTCTCATAGGTCCAGCAGTGTGTTTGACCCACTAAGTCCTGTTGAACAGAGGTATAGGTAGTGTCATGAAATTCTAATGCCTCAAAATAAGCCACATTTCACACCTCCTGAAACTTGGCAACCGGAGGAAAGGCAAGGACATGCCCTCCGAGTTGTCCCGCCTTGGAATGAACGTCAAAGGAGGGATGATGAGGAAAGCAACCAGGCGGACCTTCTGCGCCACCTCCAAGGTATAAGGCTGATGAAAATTATGATTCAGATGGCCCCTAGAGATCTTGTGATTTGGATGATGATGACGATAACCTACCCTTTTCACGAGAATTGAAGAATGCCCTGGTACCTAGCCACTATGTGATTTTGAGAGGCGCCACCTCAGCTATGAAATGTAGAGCTTTCCATTTGACCCTTAGTGGGGCAGTTGAAATTTAGTACAACAAGCCACCACCTGAGAGCATCAAGAGTTGGCCAGAATTCAAAACTACTTTCTTGAAGAGATTCGCAGTGAGCAAGGAAGGAAAGGCCACCTTCAGGACATGAGACAACAAACTGGTGAGACTCTAAAGAGTTTTTTGCCCGCTTTACGGATAAATTGACATATTGTGTTCGAGTTACCGACCGTGAGGCCTTATCGGTGCTAATAGGAGGTCTGAATATGAACGTCCTGTTTTGGAGAGATGTGCAAAATCAGGATCCCACAACCTACGACGCCTTGCTGGAAATGATGAGATGGGAAATTATCAACTAAGAGTTGATTGATCACAGAAACATAGCTAGTAGGGGTCTCCAGCCTCAACAAAGGCAGCGTGGGAGATGACTTACCTCCCACTTGATGGACCACCAGTGGAATCAATCTGGCAATGAGATTGCCCCCAGCTCAGGCCAAGCAATTGCTATGGCTACCTCCTCAATTAATTGAGCCTACGTAACAGGCCCCCCGTAGAGGATGAGGCCGAGAGTATGAAGATGAAAGAACTAGGGATGGGAGGCAACAACGAAGAGGCCACCAAAATCGAGTGGAGAATGCCCCCATCTACAAAATCGATACCATTTTTGGAGGCCCTTATTTTGGTAGAGAAATAAGGAACTTCCAAAAGAATTATGCCTGAGAGGCAAAATGCCCTCCACTAACCAGCTACATAGTGGACAACAGTTCCCTAATGAATCAATCACCTCCCATCATGTTCACACATAAAGATTTGGAAGGTGTTCATTACCCCCATTGCAACGCCCTTATTGTGAGGGCCGTGGTGGCTCGAAATGGGCTAAAGTGAATGTTAGTGGATAATGGTAGACATTCGATAAAATGATTTTGGACCACGAGTTGATTCCCATCACCACCCATCTATACGGTTTCACTAGAGATAGCGTAATCCCGAGGGGCAAGATCACACTTGCTGTGGAGATGGGATAACCACCCTTATCAACATTGAACTTCATGGAATTCTTG
The DNA here is from genome assembly GCA_903798365.1 of Fraxinus sp. 1973-6204. Classification (NCBI taxonomy): domain Eukaryota; kingdom Viridiplantae; phylum Streptophyta; class Magnoliopsida; order Lamiales; family Oleaceae; genus Fraxinus; species Fraxinus sp. 1973-6204. Next base: position 6,155 of record CAIGRR010206807.1, on the reverse strand, counting down.
ATAGCATGTCCACCTACCACGGGGTATTGGGAAGGCCTACATTAAAAGATCTTGGAGCCGTCACTTCCATCCACCACCTATGCATGAAATTCCTAACTGAATAGGGGGTGGCAACGGTAAAATATAACCAAAAAGGAGCCCGGGAATGCTACTTAAACTCCATCAGGAAGACTGAGCTTAGGGACATTAACATGGTAACTAGCGATGTCGACATGGACATTCCCAAGGAGAAGCCTACATTTGATGAGATTGACCCCCGCATTATTGAAGTCAAGTCCCAAATAGCCCCAATGGAGGAGCTAAAAACCTTCCTGGTAGACCCGTCGGACCCTACCAGGCTGTTAATGATGGGCAGAGGTCTGGCCCCAAAATTTAAGGAAAAACTCAAGAATTGTTTGTGTGAGAATTGGGATATCTTTGCTTGGAGGCATGAAGATATGGTAGGTATCAACCTCAGGGTCAGTTGCCATCACTTGAAAATTAATCCTAAGGTTACCCCGTATAGATAAAAAAGATGAACGTTGAATTCAGAAAGATATGAGGCCTTGAAGGAAGAGGTACAGAAGTTAATCAATAATGGCTTCATCAGAGAGGTCTCTACCCGAAGTGGGTCTCCAATTCGGTCTTAGTGAAAAAGCATAACGAAAAGTGGAGGGTATATATCGACTTTTCTGACTTTAACAAGGTCTGTCCTTAATTTTCCACTCTTGATGATAGATCAACTAGTAGACTATACCGTTGGACACAAGTCTCTGAGCTTCATGGATGCCTACTCCAGCTACAACCAAATTCCCATGTATCCAAGTGATGTGGAGCACACCTCCTTTATTACGGATATGTGACTCTATTACTACAAGATGATGCCGTTTGGGTTAAAGAATGCCGAAGCCACTTACCAAAAGCTTGTGAATAAAATGTTCGCTGACGTACTCGATAACACGATGGAGGTCTACGTGGATGACATGCTTGTCAAAAGTTTGAAGGTCATTGACTACATAACGCACCTCAACGGAGCCTTTCAAGTCTTACGAAGGTACCGCATGAGGTTGAACCCCCTCAAGTGTGCATTTGGAGTCGTATCAGGTAAGTTCCTGGGGTACATGGTCAACCAAAGGGGCATAGAGGCAAATCCTGAGAAAATACAGGCACTGATTGAGATGAGGTCCCCTTAGAAGCTGAAAGAAGTGCAAAGCTTAATTGGTTGGGTGGCCGCTTTGAGTCGCTTTATCTCAAAGGCTACCGACAAATGCCTCATCTTCTTTAAGATTTTGAAAGGAGGAAAGAAATTTCAGTGGACAGAGGAGTGTAAAGAGGCCTTTCAAGGGCTGAAAAAGCACTCAGGACAAACTCCCATCCTTTCGAAACCCAAGTTGGGAGAAGCTCTACAACTTTACTTGGTCGTCTCCAATGAGGCCATAAGCACAGTGCTCATTAGGAAAGAGGGCTCAACCCTTACATTAGCAAGGTGTTGCTAGCGCATGAAAATCGTTACCCGAATATGGAGAAATTAACTTTAGCATTGATAATTGCATCCCGTAAGTTGAGGCCTTACTTCTAAGCCAACACCATCCATGTGTTGATGAATTTCCCACTCAGGAAAGTATTGTAAAAACCTAATGCCTCGAGGAGATTGTTGAAATGGGCCGTGGAATTGAACGAGTTTGAAATCCTCTTTAAGACAAGAACTATCATTAAAGGCCAAACCCTAGCAGACTTCGTGACATAATTCACCAATGTCCCTGAAATGGATGAAACAATGGAACCCGTCGAGCCCTCACGTGGAACCTATTTGTGGACGGCTCGGTCGGGAAAGTAGGCTTAGGCGCAGGTGTGGTACTAGTGAGCCCCGAGGGTCATAAGTTGAACTATGCCATACGATTCAGATTTAAGGCCTCCAACAATGCGATCGAGTATGAGGCATTCTTCGTCGGCCTGAGGCTAGCCAAGGAAATGCAAGTGAAAAGGTTACTCATCAACAGTAACTCCTAACTCATTGTAGGACAGGTTAATGGCAACTTCGTAGCCAGGGATAAAACCATGGCCGCCTACCTCAATCTGGTAATGAGCCTGCTCCTCTCCTTTAAAAAACTTGAACTAGCTCAGTTCCCACGTAGATCTTTTGTCTAAGCTAGCTAGTAGCAAGGATTCTGAGTTGTTGATGGTGGTGCCGATCGAGCACCTCTTGAGGCAATCCACCTCTACGGAAGAAATGATGTGGGTGGGAGGAACCCCAACTTAGATGAAGCCCCTATAGCCTATCTCTTATGAGTGATCTAGGAAAATCAAATACCCAACTCCAATCTTATTCTAGCGGATCTAAGAAAATTGATGACATGATAGGTTTGAATAAAACAACTGGGGATAGAAGAGGTGTATGCTTTAATGCAACAAACTCCCATACCGCTTCTTCTTCGAAAAATAAGTTTGTATCGCCTCGAAGCCTACGGTTCAAGACTTGAAACCTAGAGTTACTCCTAAGTTCATCCCCATGTGTCACTACTGTGGTAAGGTAGGACACATAAGACCTAAGTATCGTAAGCTCTTGAATAGGAACAAAACTAATAATGTAGGTGTCCGAGGATCGAAATCATCTGTACAACATAGATTTTCTCCACCTAAGGTTCAAAATATAAAACTTGGGTTGTTCCTAAATTCTTTTCTCACATGTTATAATTGTGGCGTTTAAGTCTTGTCGTAAGTCCTTGGTTAGGTACAACAATCAAGATCTAACTACTAACTTTAGTTTCTTGATTGACCAAATGAGTCATTTGACTAAGTTGATGACTCAATTGACTAAGATTATATCTTTTTCTAAAAAGATTTGGGTTAAAAAGAGTGAACTCACTAGTCTAAGTGATGATGATAATTTCAATATTCCTTGTGTTGCTCTTTGTGATTGGAGCATTTGTGTGCCTCATTGATTAGGCATTTGGGTGCATGCATCTACATTATTCATGATTTTTATATATTCATGCATGCACATGTGTTCTTAGTAAATTAGGAGTTTCATTTTTTTTTGTTTTGTTTTATCATTTATTAAAAGAAAAAGGATTTTTTTTTTATTGGACATGTTATTTTGTGATCACGTACTAGTAAAGGTCATGTATGGTAAATTAAATTTTCATTAATTTGTTTAAAACTTGTTTGGAGTATTTGGTAAAGGTTGTTACGTGTATCATAAGCACCATACACAATATAATGTTTTATGAATTTGGTATAGGTTTTGATCGCATGTTTGAGACTTAGGAGGGCGATCATCTATGTGGTGAATTGACTTTGAATATGAAATGACTTTTAACTATTTGATCTGAGCTCTTGTATATTCTTCATATAAGAAAAGATAGTGATTCAAAATTTGAAATATATAAAAAAGGTGAGACACATCTTATACTTGTCTTTGTAGCTTTCTTGACTCGAGCAATTAAGCCTACTAGATATCTTAAAATCAGGTGTCCTATGATCTTCAGATTTAGATAAGTTTGCATATAAAATATGAAAAAATAATGAGAGAAAAATTATATATATGCTTATTGATAGGGGGAGAAAGAAAATTCATAAAATGAAAAAATTAATATGAGTTTTTTTATTTTATTTTATTTAAGGTTCTAGTGCACTAGTTAGCCTCCATAATTTGAAAAATACGCGTTCACCGGTGATTTTTTACACGTTCTTTCTCATTGATTAGCTTATACAATTTACTCCATATATGTTTAAAATGAGTTATGTGAGAAAAGTTTACTATTTATGAATTATATGGGTACAAGTAAGCAAATAACAGTAAGTGATGAAAATCCATGAAAATAAAAACAGTTGATTGGAAAATTCTTGTTCTCTTGTCACATGTTTTTGCATCATTATACATGTTCATATTTTTCGTTACTAATTCCTCTCTGTGTTTGACATGATTATTACTTGCCTTTCTTTTGTTATTCATGACAAAAAGGGTGAGAGATGCACATTTATTTTAGGGAGTTGATTATATGAGTTAGGGCGAGAATTTTAATTTTTTTTATTTGACATATTTGTTAGAATTTTATTATTGATATAGTGTTGTATTTTGTCCATATTCATATAAATTCTATGGTTTGTTTCTAAGTTTATAATTCACATGATATTCTATGATTCAGTGTTACATGTGTTTTATTATGTGGTTTATTTAACTTAGTTATATGATTTTGGTTTTGATAGTTTCCTCTTGCTTTTCACGCGGTATTGTGGTTTCCATTTGTTTCAGGAAACAAGTTGACTAAGTATTGAAGAAAATTTTGGAATGTTTATCTTCGGGTAGTTTACTAGTTTTGGACTTTGAAGTAAAAGATTTTGTCATGGAATGCCAAATGGGGTGATTGTTAAGTCCAAATTATAATTAACAATTTCTATATTTGTAATTGACAATTTTCTTAGTCAAAATCACGTCCTAATTGAATTGTATTAGGATTTTATCAAGTTGTAATCAAAGTCAAAATATGAGTTACGAAGTCCTAATTATAGCAAAAGAGTTAAGAGTTAAGTATTGAAGAATTTTTTGGAATGTTTGTCTTTGGGTAGTTTTGGACTTTTTGACTTTGAAATAATGATTTTGTCACGGAAAGCCAAAGGGGAGACTGTTACGTCAAAATTATAATTAGCAAACAATTTTTTAGTCAAAATCATATCCTAATTGAAGTGTATTAGGACTTTATTAAGTTGTAATCAAAGTCAAAATATGAGTTATTGAGTCCTAATTATAACTAGAGAGTTAGAATTGGTAGTATAGTCCTTGAAGGAGTCCAAGATGTTCAAGAAGATCACACATGATCATTGAAATGTAATTAGAAGTCTAAAAAATGTCAAAGAGCTGCACAAGATATGCTCCAAATTCTCAATCGCAACTTCCAGTACATTTTCACCTAGAAACATTAGAACTTGGACACGACTATTTCTAGAAGAATTGTTGCCTATTGAGTTAGATTTTCAACGCATTTTGAATCACCTCAATCGAATATTAGAAGATATAGTTATGACAAAAATACTGACAACTACTCAACTGTCGCTGGCCTGCACTTGAGCGACTTGGTTATCGGAGAAACAGTAATATTCAATTTTCAAGATGATTTTGAGTTCCTTTTCTTCCTAAACACTACCCATTGTAAATATACACCGTATGAACGTCCTAAAGTGTGTTGAATCATAATTTTCCATAGAAATTAATACTTTGATGATCCAAAACATTCTTTGATTCCAAGATTCAACCACTACATATTACTTGATTCATAGATTCTTCCAAAACATATTTTGTTGATCAAGCCATATTATTTCACATTAAACCACAAATCAAAACCACAAAGATCGTTTGATCAAACACCAATCCGAAGAATGAGGAGTTCTCCATTTAATCCACCGGAGATAAATAGAAACCATGGATTAGGAGCATTTGCAGAAACATAAATTTAGGACTAAAGTGAGATACCATGAGTCAGGATCAAGGATGAGGAGAAAGCATTCCAAGAGGCTAAGGTATAAACTAGGACTTCGGATTTGTTTTGAAGGAGTACGCCTTGAGTAGGATCAAGGGAGGCTGCAAGAATTGATGTCAAAAGTTCTACATGGTAGACGGGTCTGGACTTATAGTAAGTTTACTTTGATTTATAGTGGATTACTAACCGGTAAAGTAGCTGAAGTTTTTTGCAAAGTTGGAGTTTCTCCGCGATCATCTTTGGTGTTTTTTACTGCATTAATTATTGTTTGTGGTATTCAAACTTAGTATAAAGTGACTTGTTTGATCTAACCATCTAAAAACAATTAAAAAGCTACTTGTTGATTTTAATTGTGTAATTTCGCACGTGGGTGTAAATAATTTAAAACTTTCACCTTTCCACTGATATACCTATATTGTATGAAAGAAGAACAGTGTGAAAATATGAAACCATAAACTAAGATTTGGAAGAGCAATCAAACCCTTTCATCACAGCATTTTCCCATTCGTGTCGGTTCAATTTGACGCTGTGAGAAAGTGGAAGTTTGACGCTGGGCAGAATAGTGATTATTCTTGATATTTGGCCAATCACTTCTATTTTGACAGTCTTTAAAAGACAGTGGTTTAAGATCCTCATCTTGCATAATATTAAGAGCCACATTAAAGGCAAAAATAGTCTATAACAACATTATTTCGCTCC
>CAIGRR010206790.1:0-15984 GCA_903798365.1 Fraxinus sp. 1973-6204 | reverse complement strand
AATATTCACTAAGAACAATATTAGAAGGAAGTAAAGAAATGAGTAGAACACGAAGCACTAAGTCAGGAATCTCCAAAAACTATTTTCACACACAAGGCAAGAAAAGAAAAGAAAAAGGAGAACTCTTTGTTTCTACGCACACAGCCAGAGAGAATAATGGGAATGAATTCTGCCAATTGGAAAGTCAAGCGGGTATTATATATATATATAAGCCCACAACTAGAAAACCAACTAATTAGCCCATTAATCAACTAAACAGCCCATATGTCAACTGGGCCAGAGCAACTAACTTGGATTTATTACTTGGGCTTGAAACTAATATTTTGTTATTAGGCAATGGCAATGTATCTGTTCCAACAATANCACACAGCCAGAGAGAATAATGGGAATGAATTCTGCCAATTGGAAAGTCAAGCGGGTATTATATATATATATAAGCCCACAACTAGAAAACCAACTAATTAGCCCATTAATCAACTAAACAGCCCATATGTCAACTGGGCCAGAGCAACTAACTTGGATTTATTACTTGGGCTTGAAACTAATATTTTGTTATTAGGCAATGGCAATGTATCTGTTCCAACAATATTGGGCCAAGCCCATTTCATCATTACCCAAATAAGTTGAATATAATCGACAAAATTGGCATCAATATTCAACACGAAGTATTGTGTGTTGGTGAAGTTCTGGCCATATGAGGAGAAGGTCCACCAATGGGCAGAACATACATGTCAAGGCTCCTGCACGTGTAATGTGGTTACTGTGGTGGGGAAAAAAATTATAAACACTATTATTAACAACTTCCAAGTTCTCAAAAATTAAAGCCTCATTTGGTTTGCAATTCAACTTTCATTTTTGAGTTTTGAATTCATTTTCAATATTTTTATTTTGAGGGTATGTTTTAAGATTGTAGAAAAATTATTTATCATTCTGAAAAAATATTTCTCAAAACAGAAAATTGAAAAATACATTAATTTGGGATTTTTAGAAATTTTTATACAATATTTTATTCAATGAAATTGGTTATTTAATAAAAATAGAACAATTTTATTTTAATATATTATCAAATAATATATACATTTTAAAATTGATGAAACTTACAATATTTTTCTCCAACCACGAAGTTAAAATACAAACAAATAATAAATTGACTTGACAAAAATATAAAATAAAAAATAAAAACAAAGATGTGAACTAAATTAGTATAATTCAATTTTATGCCACGCCACCTCCTTTGAAGTAATGTGGTTGTCTCCATCTTTTATGTTACATGAACATTAATTTTTACATTAAATTTGACAATTTTAGACAAATAATACATTATATCTATTGATTTTTACAACACTTATTCATATCACTAGCCAAATTTTTAGCAAATTAGAAGGACAAGAATATACAAATAGTTTAATTCTTGCAATTTCTAATTTGTCCTTTGTCATTAGGTTTTGAAATTTTGAGCTTGATTGGTATTCTACATTGACAATTGTGGAAAAATTGATGAAAGCTGCTGGTGGCGACTGTGAAAAGAGTAGGGGAGGGATGATGGTGACAGCGTTGAATGAGAGGTAAGGAGAGGGGTGACGTGGTTTTACGGGGTGCATTTCTTCTTGGCACAGAAAGGGACACCGTGCAGCAGTAGTCTGCTCCGCTAGACTATCTTCCGCCTTCTCTTAATCGTTTCGGGACGAAAAAAAATTTGATTACAATTTGTAGAAAGTTTGCAATATAAAATTGAGATGCATTGAAAGTAAATTGATCATTAATTGCCTGAAAGTTAGAAATTACAATTGATGAAAGCGAAAAATTACAATGGTTAGTGCAGAGGGCGAACACCAGAAAGTTTGAAAGATTTTTGAAAGACTAATACCACCTATAATAGTTAGCAGAACAAAAACCTAAGTGATAGGAGTAGATGTTTATATGATTAGGAATCATACTAAAAGTTTACCAATATCATAACTAGTTTACAATTGAAATAAACTATTATAATGGAAAAGAAATTATAACTCAAATTTGAACTAATATTTACAATGTGCAATCGAAGTTGGACAAATTGCGGCTGCGATAAGGTCAAGTAGCTTAAGTAAAGCTGCGGTCCTTGACACGTGGTGTTGCAAGTAAAAGATGACTGGATCAAAATTTCTTCAATCAAATAAAAAAGCTTTCACTCTTTTTTTGTAACATTATTCATTTTTTTTTTGACCGTTTAGAGGGTGCTTGATTTGCTATTTTCAAATTGTTTTCAATTTTCGATTATGTGAACGTCTAAAACTTGTTTCATTTGATATTTTTGAAATGTATTTTCGAAAACAAGTTTAAATAGTATATAACATAGTTAGGGGTGTCAACGAGTCGAGGCGCGAACCTAAACTTTTTGCTTGGGTTCAGCTTGAGTAATAGTAAAAACACTCAGAGCTTTTTTTGACTCGAGCCGAGCAAAAGCTGAATCAAAAAATTTAGGCTCAATTCGAACTTTCGAATCGGGTCTTAGAGAGCTGGGCCGATTTTTTTTTAAAAAAAATTTGTGACAAATCTAATTTTTTTTTTAAAAAAAATTAAAATTAGTGCAATTTATACGTATTATAAATATTAGCATACAAAAAAATTACAGAAAAAATTAAAAGAAAAAATTAAAAAAAGAAGTGGTAGACATTTTTTTAGGCTCACGAACCGGTCTGGCTTGAGCCAACGCCCCAAAATGGGGCTCGGTCCCACCAAACCACAAGCCGACCCGATCCGAGTCGACCGACTATTTTGCCATCCCTAAAGATAGCTTAAAATATAATTTTAGTGAAAACTCAAAACACAAAAAGTAAAAGTAATCGATTCCTCCTTCCAGTGGCTAGTCAAAGTATCAAACCCATCCAAAGACAAAATAAATAATAATAAAAAAGAAATAAAGAAAAACTAAAGAATAATGTTACTTGTATATAATGGTTTACATGATGAGGTATCCAAAAAGAAAATGAGGAATTTTTTTATTTGATTGACAAAATTTTGATCCAATCATATATATATATATATTATGTAAATGTATAACAACCGCTAAAAAAATTGTCTACATTGTAAAAGTGTCTAGGCCCACATTAGTCATTAAACCTAAGAAATGACTAAAAAAAATGAGATTTTAAAAAAGAAATATATATACACACACAGAGACATCTAATTGATATGTGAAACTCACATATTTGTTTTGCAAGTCCTTTTTCTTATTATAATAATCTATTTCTTGTAGCTTGTCTGCAGAATATCACGAGTAGTGCTACTGCTCGTAGTTGCTTGTATAGAAATGATTCAATAGAAATGCACCAGAATAGACACAACGTGAGGTGGGCGATTTTTTTCTCATTATTTTACTCACATGGGGGGCCCATGTGAGTTTTCTGGCAAATTTCTGGTTTAATTCATTCGGTACAAATGAATTAAACCTATCAAAAATATTTCCATAACTAGCCCCTATAATTTATTTCGGGGTGATTTGGAAGAAAATGATGTAAGATCTAAAGATAAAAAAAAAAATTGAATTTACGTTTAATATTATTTCAAAGGAGAATGTCTCGTTGAAAATAAGTTTGAGAAAATTCTATTTTGGAAAAAATTGTGCCTAAAGGGGTAATAAAAACACTTATTTTCTCACTAAAGTGCAACTTATTATTTAGATTGGCCAACAAAAATGTTTATTCTGAACTTTCAATTATGTATTCATAGTTTAGGGTGTGTTTGAAGCACATCGTGAGGAAAATAATGCATTTTTTCAAGTGATGGAAAATATGTGATTAAAAAGTAATGAAAAATTTTAAATTTGTGCGTAATATTCTTTTATTGATGAATGTATGGTCGAAAATGTGAATGCATTTTGCAAGAATTTATAAATATTTTTTATGAGGTTAGCCAAACGTGCACAGAATCCAATAAATACACAATCAGATCTTAACATTCAAAACGACGAGATTTTTCTTCCATTTCTTTAGCATTGTCGGAACTCGGAAGCCTCAATTGATGTATGTTAATTCCTTCTTTTTATCTTAATTATTCGTTACACATTCAGTTAAACATTTATGCACGAATATATACATGTTTTTATCTACGAATTTAAAAATTCAAAAAGTGATTTCCAGTTTTACTTTCTTTATGTATTTAATCTGCATTTTTGTTCGAAAGATTTGTATTCCATTATGTGTATTTTATCGTACCCTAAGTTTTCGTTTTCGTTTTCGTTTTTTCCCACCATTTGGTTTTCGATTACATGAAGGAAAATATTTTCCAGTTTTTGCTTATAATTATTTATTGGGTTACCCTTTTTGTTTTATTTTCTTTTTTAATGTTTTCTAACTTTTCTTGGTTTCAGCTGAATAAGGGATTATTTATGATTTATGACGCTGTTTTAATCAAGAAAATTAGATTTTTTTTTTGTTTTTTATTCCCCTTTTTGGAACTGACAATTTTTAATATTACGTTTTTATTCTGTAAACAGGAAGTTTGGAGCCTAATTACTGTATGATGGATTCCATGTGCAAATTTTAAGTTGAATGTAATGTGTGAGTTGAAATAAAGTGAAATTTGTGACTTTTTGCTGTTCAAGATTGGTCTATTTACCAGCTATTCTTGTGTAGTTCTATTACATTCATATTAAAGCTTAAATTAAAAAGAAAATGGTGGTTTGTTTTAAAAAGTTGAAGGGCGCCAGGCTGTATTGGATCAAAGTATGAGCTTTTTTGCGTATTAGAAAAATTGGGTTGGGGTGAAAGATTTGTTGGTTTTGTTGGTTCATAGAAAGTTGTAATTGGCATAGGAGTTCAAGTATTCAATGGATCATTTGATAATTTACTGTTGGTTAATTCAGTAAATTGAAATTTCCAATTTATATATCAGAAAGAGGTTTTGAAGGATGGGAGATGCAGATTCAACGGATGGTTGTCTAGACATAGATTTGGAGAATGGGGGAACTATGAGTGAGGAAAGTGGAAGCAAATCCAAAGGTCTGAGTGGTGGGAGTTCAAAGAAATCGTTGAGTAGGGTGAGAAGCGGGTTTCTGGGAGGAGTATCACCGGATGGATCTAAAAGGTTTAGTGATCGTTCGCATTCATATGATAAATTGTTGGATTTGGATGAGGTTTCTTTGACGAATATGGAGTTCAAGTTCGGAAAGGTTAGGAATGAGACGATAAATATTTTGGATAAGGAGAAGTCTAAAAACCCAAACTTTGTAAAGCCTTCAAAACCACCCCGGCCTCCCAAAGGTCCCTCATTGGATGCTGCAGACGTGAAGATGCTCAGGGAAATCTCCATGCTCAACTTGAAACGCAAACGGATGGAAAAAATCAGGACCTTAAAGACAATAAAGAAGGAGAAGGCATCCTCGTTGAGTACTAATCTTTTCGCCATAATTGTCACCATAATCTTCTTTTATGTGATTATATTTCAAGGTAATAACTTCATACTTTTCGTGCTTGTCATATTTTTCTTTTGCACTGTTGAATTAATGTAACTTCTTGAAATTCCTCTACTAGTAATTTGTAAATATTACTGATCCTAATGATCTACATGGCGAATTTTAGCACTGAATCTTAGATTTTGACAGAATAAGGATTAGATCTACTATCTTCAGACTTCCTCTCAAAATTTGTGAATTGTTAAAGCTCAAGAGTTTATATATTTTATATTTATGTAGTGTTAGATTACGTTGGTCCTGGTAATATATTACAAAGAACAAACATCTATAAAGAACATGGAATGCACTGTGTTCATCTTAAAAAACCAGGTTAACATAGAGTTAGAAGACTATTTGAAGTGTAAATCTTGACACTTGGATATGGAGTGATGAATCCGCTTGTTAATTCTGATATATAGGCACTTGAGAAATTAACTAATGCAGAAGAGGGGGAAAATGGGTAATTTATATACGGACCATAGCATAGTTCAATGCTATTGGTTTCACCTTCTACTTGTTGAAGTCGTACTATCTGATATTTTTCCGCTCCATTTTTTTCTTCCGAACTCCCTGTACTCTTCTGTTGTAGTTAAATTTATTAATGGTATGTGTTTTCGATTCTCTATTTTCAGGCCTCCTGGGTTCACGTTCACGCATGTGATGCCTGTATGCACCGCCCACCAATTTTCCAAGTAAAATCCTATCTATTTTTTTTCGCCTTTGTATTTTTCTGTCCGTAAACAGTGAATATATTAACATGCGAGTTATATAGTTCTCTTCTGGGACAAAAGGTATCTGGTTTAGTGTAATTGTGGATTCAACTGTAGTATCAGAAATTGCTGTAATCGTGGATTATTTGAAGATCAATACTAGCTATATAACTGATGTTCCTAGGCTACATTTACTTTGATAACTATGATGAAACTCTTGAGCTATAAAGACTCCCGTCCGTGGAAATCTACACTTATAAAATTCTTGAAAATAGACGGGATTGTAGCATTTGATACTTGCACGGTATCCATAATTTCAATTCATCTAAGTTTCTTTAAGTAGATACCCTTCATGCTTGATTTTTTTGGGGATGCCGCAAAGGATTTAGCAATCTTTTCTGCAACTAACGTTCTTCCTAATGTTCCCTTCTTCCCCTGTTTCGTCCTGAACCATATTGATTACGGGTATTAGATTTTGTCTCCCTTAAATGTTGTAATATAAATATATAAAGCTACCATCTTCTCTTCAAAGATGCTGGTGTAAATATTGTTTATGCTATATCCAATGGTAACTTTCAGTATTGGATTTCTGATAATGTATTCATCAAAAAAAATACCAAATCACGATGGTTCAATTGGTCAAAACTCGCGTTTGTGCTTGTTAGATTCCAAAGATTAGTTGTTCCTAATGTTATTGCATTTCTCTCTATTTGTTGCAGCTTTATTGATCAGCTTTACGAAAATAGACGTTCGTCACAAGTCTGAAGAATTGTACGACAAGAGGTTTTAGGGAACTCGTGTTGTGTCTTCGATTGGACAACTGTTGCAAACTTTATGCAAGAGATTTTGAGAAAATTTTGTTATTTATTTTGTAAATTGGTTCATAACCTTTCGAACGCAAGCAATATCTACTCAAACTCTCTTTATTTGTAGAGAGCATCTTGGATCTGTCAATTATGTTTATTAGTACTTTCATCTTTTTGCACAACGTACAGATGAACCTGTAAAGAATGGGCCTAATATGACTTGGAATGACGTACAAGAAATTCGACACTATAACGAACAAAATTCAACCTCTTTTACAGTTTAGTACTAATCAATCCTCCCAATAAAATGTCGTTAAACTATAGAAGATCAAATTCCCTGCTGAAGAATGTTGTAACATTAATAAAAATGCATCGCTATTCGTGGCTGTTGAAAGTACCAAACTGCAACCATGTCACAAAGTGAAAAGCTAGCATTGATCAAAAGAAATATCCATGCAAATAAAATTTCAGGCATAAAAATTGCTATTTGATTCTCAAAACCTTATTCAACTTGAATCAGTAAGAAACTCATGAATTAAAATGGACAAATCTTCATTGATGACTCGGAATAGTAATATAGAATTCGAGAATACAAAAAACTGTTCCTACGGATACCAACTTTTAGTCTGAAACGCAATTTTCTCTAGAAGTAACATCCAAGTGATGAGCCATTTAAGATTTTAGAGGCTCAGCCCGAGGCCTCCACAGTCCGAGCCTATACTTGTGGGCATATTTCAATATCAGCTTCCTCTGCAAATATAAAATTAGTAAATTAACAAGTGTCACTGCACAGTTTGGTTAACAAAATCACATGTAATGATAAGCAATATCAGTAATAAGGGAGTAAAAAATCACATTACAGTCAATGCTTTATCTGGCCAACTTCAGTAAATGTTTGGCAGCAGAAACATATGACAATTTGCATTCTCAGAGATATTCATTAGCATCGTACTCATAATGCACTTTTGTACATGCAATGTTTAGAGTCAGAAAAAGTACAACATTTTATGCCTAGAACGAGTAATAACGTCTCATACTCCTATTGAGTGTTGTGCGTTGCTATAATGGCGTGTTTGGTAAAATGAATTTTACAACATTGATAGTATTAAGAAGAAAGAAAAGTAAAAATCTTTGTAGTGCCTAAAATGAGTAATTACATGTCATACTCCTATTGACTGTTGTGCATTGCTATAATGGCGTGTTTGGTAAAATGAATTGTACAACATAGATAGTATTAATAAGAAAGAAAAGTGAAAATCTTTGTCAGTTGTACTTTCTAGTCTAATACTCCCCACCAAATATGTCATAAACGACTACTACAATTACACAATTAAGATCATTTCAACAAAGAACCATTTAAATATCACTTCAAATTTAACTTAAAAAGTAAATGCTTAGAGCCTGTTTGGTTTGTATTTCAATTTCAAGTTCATTTTCAATTCTTTGTTTTGAGAGTGAATCTTAAGATTGTTAAAAATGCGTTTGGTTTATCATCTTGAAAAATTATTTCTCAAAATAAAAAACTAGAAAACACATTTCGCTAGGAAAATTGTTTTATGACATTTTATTCTATGAAATTTAAATATTCAGTAAAATATAACAATTTTATGTTAATATATTATCAAGTAACTCATACATTTTTAAGTTGATGAAACTTACAATCTTTTTTCTTGCTTCAAAAGTAAAATAAAAAAAAAATAATAAAATGAGTTCATAATTTATGAAATAGAAATAAAAATTATTGACGTGGACTAAATATATTTTATTCGCGTCCATATTAATATTTATTTTTTTAGAATTTTTATGTAAATAATCATTAAGAGCTTGAACTTTTTTTATAGATTTTTTTAATTTCACTTTTTAAGATTTTTTTATATTTTAGAATTTATCAATTTTATATTTTGTGATTTTTTTTTGAATTTTAATTTTTTATTTGTTAGAATTATATTTTATTTTTCAAAATTTAATTTAATTTAAAATTTAATTTAAACGCTTGTTTTCCATGATTTGAGTGTTTTCAGAATTTTCATTGAAAACAATGTGTTTTTAAGTTTTATGTTATAAATTTATTATTGTTTTCGAAAATGCATTTCAGAAACTGCAAACCAAACACATTTTCAGTGTTTTGCAAAACGGAAAACCAAACACACCCTTAGGTTTTGGTTGTTATTCAATGACACGAATCTTCCAATATAAATGTTAAAAGGAAACAACTAAACATTTTTGCTCACTTCAAACTTAGTATAATACAATCTTTCAATCAAAAGATTTAGCAATCAGCGTAAAATCATAATCGCGCAACAAATGTCAAAATGCTATGGATCCACCCATCAACAACAAAGCAAAATTTCAAGAAAACCATGAAACTCATTATATCAATTCTACACTACCATAAATGAAATTCAAATCTAAATGCAAACATAACTACATATAAGAATACAAGAATTTTGACATGTTGACGCAGTATCTAACATTAACAGAAGATTCACACAAGCTTGTGATAGAGCCAAAATTTTCGCGCAACACAATGCCAATACGGATGAACAAATACTCACACACACATAGCTCAATCAGTAAACTTTACATACATGAAAATCAAAAAGATTAGAACAAATCCAGAAAGAAATAGGAGTGGGTTTTGTAAGTTTTATTTTTTCCATATTGCAAAAATTATACTTACTTCTTGGCATTTGAGGCCGAGTCTTTTGAGCTTCAAGGTGCGGGCCACGAGAAGTTTCTGAAAGTCACCAAACTCCGACTCGAGCTTTTCCGTGTGCTGCTCCACTCCTTTCCCAATTCCATTCAAGAATTCTGGTATTCCAACTTTCACTGCATCAACAAGAATCACAGTATTCAGCCACTATAATCATTCACCAAAAAACAAAGGAAAAAACGTATACCCAGAAACTGAATTAAAAAAATACTATTCAGTATTCACCATAAAATATCGCAAACCCATATACATACATGAAGTTAAGAAAGAACATCAGAAAATTTCAATAGAAATTACCAATGTAGGGATTAGATTTGGATGAAAAGCTTGCAAACCCAGCCACGGAATTTGAAGGGCTTGAGAGTAATCTTTTGTTGAATGATAGGATTTGCCTTAGTGCCATCTTATGCCTCGTTGAACAGGTGCGGACGCAAACTTTTGAAGCTAGGGGGACACAATCAAATTTTCACGAAAAAAATTCACACACACAATTAGTAAGTTCACCTTCATCTCACACAATTCACAGTCATGAGTCATCAAAAATTCAAAATCCCTAAATCAAAAATCACAGACACAATTAGCAAGTTCACCTTCATTTTAATGCTCAAACTTCTAAATTCTGTCGTTCACATCTATTAGAACTTATTGTTCAATATCATTTAACCCTTTGGTTTTTTCTTACAATTTCAGAACTCAAGGCTGTTCTTTGAGGCTTAATCTTACTCCAATTCTCCTATGTGCACTAAATGTAATTGAAGTTCTTCGGGTTAAATAATTAAGCAAATCAGAAAATCCAGAAATCAAAAGAAGATTAAATTGATGAACAATTGTAAACCTATATCATCAAAGATAAATTCTTAAGGTGCAGAATAAACACAGATTAATAGTTAAAGAAAATAAAATTAAAAAACCTTAAATCCTAAATCAGTGGCAGACGCAGACTTTTTATGTTGGAGGGCACAATCTAACTTTCAAAAAGTAACGAAAAAATTGAAGTAAGACATATTTTATTACAATTGTTCTCTACGTGCTCTCATATTTTGATAAATCCCTAAAAGCCCTAATTAAAAATCCATAACTATCAATTGACGCATTCAATCCCTAAATCCCCAAATAAAAAAAAAAACCCCCAAACAACCCTAAATCCCTAAATCAGACATTTAAATTCAATAAATTAACCCAATTCATTTACCTCAATAAGAATTTCCAGAATCACAGTTACACAAATACATTATACACAAATTGATTAACACAACAATTTCTAAATTATTTCGCTAAAAAATGGGGGAATGGCGCGGAAGAACATACCTCGGTTGGAGATTCAGAGAGATACCGAGAGACAGAAGAGCTGCAGAGAGGAGTGAGGACGGACACCGGGAAGTTGGAGGTTCGCTGCTGGCGCAGAGTGGTGCACTGGTGTGGTGGCTGGTGCGGCGGTGCAAGGCTGCAAACAGCTTCCAACTTGCTGGAGAATGGAGCCCGTGCCCGTCAGTGACTGAGAAGGAGAGAAAGAGCAGATAGAAGGGCCGGCGCCGGCGGACGGAGAGAGAGAGAGCTGACGGTGACGGAAATCGCTCGGCGTTTTGGGACTTTGGGTGGAGGGCTTTGCGGTAGACGGACGGGAGTGGAGAATGAGATGAATTTCTTGTTTTTCATTTTGTTTTATTAATTTATTTTTTTTTAAAATCCCAAAATCTTGGGGGCACGTGCCCCCCCAGGCCACCCCCGGCCACCCCCGGCCCGCCAGTGTCCTAAATTAAAAAAGAAAAATAGACAAACAGTAACATAGTGTTACATAGTTACAGTACTTTTATTAACAAGGCACTGCGGGCGGGAGACGAGAGATACGAGAGGAGACTGGAGAGTGGAGTGATGGTGGGGCGGTGGTCGGTGGGAGAGTTTGAGAGTTGAGACGGGAGTGTCTGTGCTGCGCAAGAAATGAAGAAGGTGGAATGAAGGTTTCAGTTTTTTTTTTCCTTTTATATTTATAAAAAAAAAATACTTCAAAAAGTAGGGGGCACGTGCCCCCCTAGACCCACCCCCGGTCCGCCCCTGTCGTTGAATCAAGAAATTCCAATAGATTTACGAAAAAGGAGTCTTTAGGTTTGGAATGGTTTGAGGGGGGTTTTCTGAGAGCATAAACACTAAGCTTAAAGTGACGTCTGTGGGGGTGTTTCAAAATGGGTTAATTTCATAAACGGTCACTGAACTTATCTAAACATTAAAAACGGTCACTAAGATTTAAAACTTATAGAAACGGTCACTAAAGTTTCATGCTCTTCCACAAATGGTCATTGAAATTTTAATTTATTTCACACACGGTCAATAAAAGACTATTATGATTTTAATTCAAACTTAAAAGACCAAAACACGTGGACATAGAAATTTGACTATCTCAAGTGCAAATTTCTTGCTATTAAGTGCAACTTTTGGAGTAAATTAGATGGAAATTGTAAAAATGACATAAATTTAAATATGAGATATACATATTTTTCTATATTTTTGTGTGATTGTGCATAGATTTTCTAATTTTTAATGCACTTTTATTTATTTTAGTTCACATAAAAATGTAGAGTCTGTTTGGCATCAATTAAAATCCAATTAAAATTGAAAATATGGACGTTATTGGGTCTCATCTGTCTAATAAAAGTCAACAATAACAGTTAATTTTTCAATTTTAATCCGATTTTAATCTCTACCAAACAGGCTCATAGTGTATTCTTATTTAAAAGAAATTTGCATTTGAGGTGGTCAAGCTTCTATGTCCACGTATTTTGGTCATTTAAGTTTAAATTTAAAACATAATGGTCCTTTAGTGACCGTTTGTGAAACAAATTAAAACTTCAGTGACTGTTTATGAAAGCGCATGAAATTTCAATGACCGTTTCTGCAAGTTTTAAATTTCAGTGACCGTTTTGTGATTTTTAAATAATTTTAGTGACCGTTTGTGAAATTAACCCATTTTAAAATTATTCTCCCCGTCTTCATAATACTAAAAAGAAATCTAGTATACATATAAAGAGGAAGACTAACAAAAGTTTTTAATGTACCAATAAACTAATAAAATGTGTCTTTTAACACCTTAAACAGTCGAGTTTGTCCAAATCTGATTTTATTGAGTTCATCCGTCAATCAAATGTCCAAAATTAGACTTGGGTTTTACAAATACATTGGCTCAAAGGGTGTGTATCTTAAGAAAATTTTGTTTGATAATGCTCAATTCAGCATCGACATTGCTTATTTTCATTCTTTCTTACACTGATTATTTCAATTTTCACATTTGCATGGTCGATTATGGATTATAATTGTTGTTAAAAACAATATGAATTAATTGATTTATATTTGACCGTGTAGAATCTAATCACATTTGATCATACCAATCTTCCTACTCTATAAAAACTTTTAGGGTTCGAGGAGTGAGAGAACCTCATACTCATCTTCACCTGCAATATTACTCGACTTGAGATCACAGTGAACTTGCGATGTTTGAGAATGAGCATGCATAAGCAATATCAATGTCAATGCTTTGCCTATGAAGAAAGTTCAACTTCTTCAACTTTGCACGTTTTTGTTTAAAATCAACTGTTTCAAGTTCTTTAGCCTCTCGAAGGCACTCGGGGATTGCACCAGTGAGTTCGGTTTTCCAGATTTCGAGGTCTTCCAAAGTCAGTTTTAATGCGATATCCCATCCAGTCTTAATTTCAAAGCACAGTCGAAAGATTTGCGATTGATTTAAGGCAATACACCTAGGGCTGAACATGGTCCGATTCAGTTCGATTCTCTTCAGAACCGAATGGACCCAAAATTTTCGAGTATTTAATAAATAGAACAGTCTGGTCCAAATATAATTATGGAACCGTTCGAGTTCGGTTCAGTTCGGTTCGATTTCGTTTCGTTCGGTTCCATACCATAATTAAATTTTTTTAACATTTACAACAATACTACATAAATATAAATAATAACATGTCCATTCGTAACTACTACAAATTAACATAGCACAATTTAAAACTATATAAATAACAAGCTATCCAATAAGATTAATTCAATATATACCAATACCAAAAAATAAATTTACCTAATTAATTTGCTAATTTGTTTAGAATTATTTAAAATAATTTAATTAATTCAATATAAAAAATTATTTAAATTCGATTCTTATTCGATTCTTCGGTTCTTGGCCTATAACAGAAAACCAAGCCAAATCCATCGGTTCTCGATTCAGATACCCGTTCGGGTATTTAATTGCTGAAGAATCGCTTAGTTCGGTTCGGAAACTTTTGTCCAGCCCTAAATACACCTCCAAAATTGTAATCATTCACAGACAAGATTTCCAAGTCATATTAAAAATCTGAACAAAATCAAACATGTGAGACGCAAGTGATAATTTAACAAAATTTTTAGACAACCCATGAATTAGGACCAAAATGCTATAAAAATTAAAGTTTGAAGAGTATAACATCGAATTATCAAAATTGAAATGGAAATCTTTAGCAGTCAACGATATTCTAGTGTTGAACCTCAAGAAATGTTGGACTAAGCTACTCGATGTCCCATTTGTTTGAAAATCCCAAGTGAAATGGATGCAAACCTCAAACCTTGTCTATCATAATGATCGGTCTCGTCCAGATATTTCAATGAATAGACGAAGCAGCCTAATTACAAAAATTTAAACCTAAAACTTACAATCGGCATGGTATAAAGTATTAAAAAGGGTGAATTATATGCGAAAAGAAAGAAATGTATAAATTCGGAGACTCCAAAAATTATGCTTTTACATGAAATCAACTCCATATTTCCTTGAAAATCGAACACAAGAAACAATATTCCTCATCACTATTTTCTTCACATGAATCGAAGATCAAATAGAGCTTAAACATTCGAACTGAAGAAGGGAATTCTCTTAAGATGAAAAGGCTAATCCTAAATTTCACAAAGCCGATAGACTAATTCAAACATTTTGCTCGTAATTTAATATTAAAAGTACAGCAAAAGATAACAACATTACACTTGCAATAATTCCACAAAAAATTAAGCCACATACCAGATCAAAAACTCGGATAGTTGGCAAAGAGAGACGAATACCATAGTCTAAAAACTCGAAAACAAGTGGAGAGATAAACAAATGGCGCACACCTGAAAACTTATGACCCAAAGTCGAAGCCACCAGGAGGAACACTTGGCTGACTATTTCCAAAGTTGAAACCCTGGTGATTCCCGTCTACGCCATCTGCAACATTTTGCTCCTCGTCTTCCTCGGCCCAGTATTTTTCTAATATCTTCACGGCCTTTTCATATATTTCATTGTTGTCATGAGTCTGGAGAGTCTCTATTTTGTCCAATCCTTCACAATCATCGACCGTTTGTGCATATATATTGATTCCGCCATTCAAGCCATTTTCTTTGTCTGTCTCACCCACCTTCAAGATGTTTTCAAGCCCCTCTAGGCACACAGTAACAATCCTTGGGTCTGGACAGCTTAAGAGATCGCATAGTGGCTTA
This sequence comes from Fraxinus sp. 1973-6204, assembly GCA_903798365.1. Taxonomy (NCBI): domain Eukaryota; kingdom Viridiplantae; phylum Streptophyta; class Magnoliopsida; order Lamiales; family Oleaceae; genus Fraxinus; species Fraxinus sp. 1973-6204. The sequence goes on along the minus strand of CAIGRR010206790.1, from coordinate 825 downwards.
ATGCAACCTTGGTTTGCCAAGAACCTGTAAGGGTAAACAATGTCCAAAATCAATTTAAAACAAAATCCATTTTTTTTCACTGAATATGGGTGCACTATAATCATAAGCCCCTATTACTTACTCATTTTGAACCACACATTCACACAATATAATATTCTACATGTAAACCCAAAATTTTTCTCTACTTTTTAACCACAAATTCTCCTTAGAATCATTATTCATAGCACTGTTTTTCCCAAATAATACAACTCAAACAGGGGCTAAATTCGTAACCAGGGAAAACGCAGAATCTGTATCATTTTTTGAGGGGCTTTAGCAATTGATAGCAGATTTGCTCATTTATTTGGAGAAGCAAACAGAAGAATCAGTCATTTCATTTTTTTTCCTAGGGTGAAAATTTTAGGCTAGGAAAGATGGGGGGATTTGAGGAAGGATCAGTATATGGAGGCAGTAATGATGATGATATTGGTAGAAGTGTGTGGTGTTGGTAATAGTGTCAGCTGCATGTGACGCTGGTGATATGTGGCAGTAAGTTACCATGATATTGGGGGTCTTGAAGATGCTGACAGAAGGATAGAGTGGCTTGGCCAACACATGACAATTTTTTTTTTTGTTTTGAAAGGTAATCAAAATTTTATTAATCAATGCAAAATACATGGGGAGTGTATAATCATTTTAAGTCAGAAAAGAACGACATAAAATTAGACAGCCCATCTATATGCCTATTAGCCGAAATATTAAACCAATTATACAATGTCAGATAAAACAATTCCCTAATCTGCGCTTTTGTCCGTGATTGATCTTCGAAACAGCGGTTGTTTCTTT
>CAIGRR010206754.1:0-11682 GCA_903798365.1 Fraxinus sp. 1973-6204 | reverse complement strand
TTTCATTTTCACACGTTAAAAAATCAAATTAATATAGTTTTTAATACAAATTTTACTTACATTTTTTCTAATATATCCGTACATTAAATAATTGTTTACGTATGAGTTGTTCATATTTGTTGATAAGAAGGAACTTTAAGCCTATGTTTTTGAACCCCATTTTGGTAAAAAAATGTATTTTGAAATGATGATTTTTTTGGAAAATATTTTTAAAAAAGAAGAAAACTTTTCGATTTACGTGTAAAATTATTTTATGAAAGAATGTGTGGTTGAAATGGAGTTTTGAAAAATGGGACCAAACATAGTCTAAATAAGGACATATTAGAAAATTAAGAAATCAACTATAGTCCGAATAAGAAAAATGACTTATAATTTGGGACAATTAAAAAAGAAAAATAAGTTTATTTTTTATGGGACAAGAGAGTATATAATACGATGGCTAATACGGGACAACAAAAGTATACTAAATTAAAATCTAGATTTTAAAGTTAAAATCAACAATTAATTTTAACCACATATTTCATCATTTTTATCAAAATATATTAAAAATCTGATTTTAATTCTCACGATACAGTAACTTAATTAGGGCGATGGAGGTGTTTTGTCATGATAACAAGTTTTAGGGTTACTTTGCACTTTACACTGCAAGTAAGATGAATTCTCGTAATAATGAATTAAGTTGGTGAACAAGATAACTTAGTTATAGGATAAATAAATTACATTCACGTATTTTATAGGACATAAATTACTATATACTTATTATTTACACAAGTGCGAGACAAAATTAGCTTTACAAAATCATTTTCCTTGCTCAAAAAATCGATCTTGAATAAGCAAATTATGCTCTAGGAAGCACAATTTAATAAAGCAAGACAAAGATAATTGAAAATTTGAAGAGTCGAGACTATCGATGCGATAAGATACATGTAGTACATTAAAGTGTTAGAGAGTATAAAAAAGTGATTGAATACATGCCCACGATATGTTCACTTCAGCCTATCAAATATTTTCATATTTAATCTCTGTTTGGTTTAACTAAAAAGTTAAATTAAAATTTAAGTTAAAAGGCGACAATTATTAAAATGATACTCCATCCGTCTCAATTATATAAGTTTGTTTCGTTTTTTCACACTGATTAAGAAACCTTCTTTAATGTCGTTGAAAAATTAATTTTTACCAAGATCTTTCCTAATTTAACCCTATTTAGTTTTCAGTATGTAAAACTAAATTATNCCAATAGCATTTTTATAAGCGTTTTTGATACTTCATCCGTCCCAATTATGTAGGCTTCTTTCGTTTTTCACACGGATTAAGAAAGTTTTTTTTTAATGCCATTGAAATATTAATTTTTGTCAAGATATTTTCTAATTTACCCCTGTTTAATTTTCAGTATGTAAAACTAAATTATTGTTGGAATTAATAATGAATTTGAAGAAGAAGAAGAAATGAGAGTTGTTCCATGTTTTCAAGAAGTGGAAAATGTGTGTATTTGGATGGTCTCAAAAAGTTGACATATTAAGTGTGGAAATTTAATAAGGATATATTGGTAAAAGAAAACAACAAAATATTATACATTATGAAACAGATCTATATATTTGGGATAAGAGAAAAATAAAATTCAGCCTATATAATTGGGACGGAGGGAGTATATTTTATGCGACTCACAACTTTTCAATTACACATTCCACCAACTTTTATCAAAATCTCTATAAATATGATTTTTATCTAAATCTAACGTGGGTTAATGTTTTTAAGAAATGAAAGTGTGTTCTTATGACCAAAATACCCTCCACTTCATACATCTTTGCATGATCCGGACTTTTTTTAGCGTCCAAATCGAACATAGGAATAGTACCTTTATAGATGCCTTGGTAGATGAGAGAAAATTTATAGATTGCCAAGAAACGGTTTTTTCGGTGCTGCGTAAGAGGGACACCGACACGTGTAAAATATCAATTTTCCTAAACCCAAATTCAAAAGTGATTAAATTAAAAATTATTTTTTATTAACACTCATTTTCAACTATACATTCTAAAAAAGTAAAATCATTTTCATGTTTTCTCACATTTTTTTCCTACATTTTAATTATATTTTTAAAAAAAAAAAAAAAAAAATCATTTTAGCACGAACCCTACAAATAGCTAAAACGTGTGGTTGAAAAGTTGTGGGATCTATAAAAGATGTGATTGATATTATTGTTTGACTTTGACCTAAATTAAAATCTGATTTTAATAAAAAAAACAAACAGGGCCTAGGATGTGAGTTTGCGATAACTCGTGAAAATATTAGGAAAAATTACAATTGTTGTTATCGGTCTTTATCAATTTTTCAACCGTCGTTATCGATCTTTATCAATGACCATGTATAAGTGATAAGAATTTTAATTATTGGATGTTTACAAATTAAATGAAGCTATTAACAATTAGAAAGTATTTCTATTAAAATATTTACAAATAGATTTTTTTACGGACTTACCTAAAATAAATATTTTAAAGTAAAAGAAAAAAAAAATCTAAATGCGGCGTAACGAGAATCAGATACAACGGCTGCACATGCCACCAAGTCTACGCTCAAATTATGAGCTGGATTGACGGTGGTCTAAATAAAATTCAAGGGTAAATTCGTAATTTGATTTATCAATCCTCGATATGTTGTTCCATTAGTATATAAACCTCTAGATCCATTTGATGTATATTAAAATTAGAGTTTTAGTAAATTTCGATAAAAATATATCAAATATGTGTTTGAAAAATTATGGGTCCCATTAATTATGTTATTTAAATTAATTTTTAATAAAAATTTAGATTATAATTCTTACCAAATAGGGACATAAAAAAGTCAAAAAGAGCAAGTTAATCTCGTATCTTTTATTATAACAACTATAAAGTAAGTCCTAAATCACAAAATTGTTTGAATCATAATGTTGGCTCTCACAATTTCGATAATTGAGAACACAATGAGCAACAATAAAGAATGATTGGGATCAAGTTGCTTCTTTTCAAAGTTTTTAGATCGACTTCTTACTACTTCAAACAATTAGGGATCAATTATACAATTTCCTGTAAATATTTTATTTCTTTATTATAATAATATTTTTTTTTTCTAATTTTTATAATACAGCGCACAAATTTAAAAGGCTGACGATTTGGAGCTTTCCAACGCTTTGTATTCAAGTGACACCCAACGCAAAATATTGTTATCCCACCCCACCCCACTCCACCCCCTACCCACCGCCACCACTCCGCCAGCACTCCACCGCCGTCCTCCCTCTCTCTCTCTCTCTCTCTCTCAAACACAGAGAAATTAACTTTATTTTCAAGCGCAGATCTTAGTTTCTTCTAATCAACATTATTGCAGTAATAGAATCATAAACTTCTGCTCCAGCTGCATTGCTAGTAATCCTGACTGGTAAGTGGAATTGTTGTGTGTGTATCATCTTTCTGTTTCTTTGATTTTTAATTAGATGATGGCGTTAAAGGAGATTGAAACTTTGCTGACTTTTGTTTAGTGTTCTGCAAATTTTATGGTTTAAATCTATTTTTAGTACGTGTTTCCCGGGTTTGATTTGTAGATTAAATTTTATTCAATCACTTTTCCTTTTCAATTTCCCTAAAATTCACAGTTGTGTCTCATTGCTTTAGAAGTCTTGTAAATAAGCTTTTACTCTGGTCAGAACCTACAATATTTTTATCTTTATTCCTGCGGACGATCAATGCTTTTTTTTTAATATTTCAATTTTGTTTGAAATTATTTAAAAATTCTTGTGATATTCCACTGTTCTTTTATTCTTAATATAAGAATCTAAAGTTTCAAGAGCTATGAATGAATTTAGAATTTGGGTAATTAATTGCTATTTTTTAGTTTTCTCCATTTTTTTGGTGTGTTGCATGATGTAAATTCTGTCGAAGTTACGTGTTTGAATTTCTGTTCGTAGAAAATATTTTTTTTACAAGCTTTTGGGATCACATATTGCGATTGATGCCTGCATTGGGTTTCAAGTTTATGAATGATGGCCTGATTCCCCATTATTTTTTAAGAATGTGTTTTGAAATATTGGTTAAAAAAGAAGGAAAAGTTCTTGATTTGATGAAAAACTTGTGGTTTTAAAGATGAGAGAGAAAAATGTATTTGCGGAAAAATGGGAACCAAACATCCCCTTCGAAGTTGTTTTCGAAGTTGTTTTATCCTTGACTAAGGGCACTGTGAATTTAGACCAATTTTAAGCAATGTATGGAATAATTCTTTCTTTGAAATTGATGTTTAAGAATCTTGTTTTAAATACAAGAATGTCAAGTTCATAGTATATTTTCATTGTTTTTGGTGACCTGTCCTTTTCTATATCCCCATCGCCCTATTTTTAATTATCTTGAGTGATTGCACACCTTAAAAATTTTCTTCACTTTTGTAATATTGAACCATTATAGAGAACTTGACAATAATATCTCAAAAATCTCTAACTGGCCTCCAGTTATTTGCACTTAATTTATCTTTTGATCCTCGTTGGAACTTTGTGAGTCCAAACTTATTTTTTCTTAGTTCTGTCTTGTTCTTTCTCAATTTACACCTTCAAAAGGGGGAAAAGAATTCTCAGCCTACGCTTGAAATTTTCAACTTTTTCCAGTTTTTCTCCCTTTGTTTTTGTATATCTTAATTACAGAACACTATAAAAAGTTATTGTGTGATTGCATGTCATAGTCTGGAAGCTCAAATAGGGAATATTGGAGTGCCTAGTGACTTTGGTGTCCTGATACTGTGTTTGTGATTGGGTCAGTAATCGATTTCCTCCTACCTGCATCTTCCACCTGATTGGGAATTCTTATTTTCGGAATATGTTTTAAGCATTTTTAAAAATCCGAAAAGCTTTGCAACTCTTCCATAATTTTCTTAATGCAATGAGTAGACCAGCAACATTATGTTTCTAAATTTTTACTGGCATTTTGTTATGAATGGCAATTGAAGCATTCTAATTAAATTCATAATGTTGTTTGTGTTTAGGCGTATGTTGTGTTGGTGATTATAAGTATCGGATGCATTTTAATTTTCTAGTAATATTACCTCACTCTTGAAAAATACTGTAATGTTAGCTTGCACTTCTTTACTTTTTGTTTCCAACAGCCTAAAATGGATCGAAAAAGTTGGCCCTGGAAGAAGAAATCTTCATCTAATAAGGCAGTGGCTGAAAATGCAGCAGCTGTAGAGTCGGAGTCTTCTACAGCCCCTTCAGATGCAGGGACAACTCAGACTGACAAGGTTTGTCGGTATCACGGTGAACAGTTCCCGTGTTTGAAAATATATCTTGGCTCATTGACTCCCTCTCTCTCTCAAGTACATCTTTCTTATGGTTTTTAGTTTTTACTCTGTTTTTGTGTTTCATTTTCGAACAGGCTAAACAGGATAACAATAAAAAACCAAAGTATGTTCAAATTTCAATGGAGTCATATACGCATCTATCTGGGTTGGAAGAAGAAGTGAAGTCCTACCAAGAAAAAATGAAAAATCTGGAAGAGGAAGTAATGGACTTGAATGAAAAACTGTCAGCAGCTCATTCAGAAATGACTAATAAAGAAAACCTAGTGAAACAACATTCCAAAGTTGCTGAAGAAGCTGTCTCAGGTTGGACACTGGTCTGACTCTAGTACATATGCAGAAAGCTATTCATATATTTAGAGTATTGTAATGGCTAATTTTCCCTTTTTTAAGTTAGTCTAATATGGACAGAACTTAACTCCTAACAACTAGTTGCACAGGTTGGGAAAAGGCTGAGGCAGAAGCTTTAGCTTTGAAAAATCATTTGGAATCTGTCACGCTGTTAAAGCTCACTGCAGAAGACCGGGCATCACATTTGGATGACGGTCTCAAGGAGTGCATGAGGCAGATACGAAGTTTGAAGGAAGAACATGAAGAAAAGTTACATGAGGTTGTTCTTAATAAAACAAAACAATTTGACAAGATGAAGCTCCAGCTTGAAGCAAATATAGCTAATTTAGAGCAAGAATTACTCAGGTCTGCTGCCGAAAATGCTGCACTCTCAAGGTCTTTGCAAGAGCGCTCTAACATGTTGATCAAGCTGAGTGAAGAAAAATCACAAGCTGAGGCAGAGATAGAACTTCTGAAGAGCAATATTGAATCCTCTGACAGGGAAATAAATTCACTCGAATATGAACTTCATATTGCTTCGAAAGAGCTTGAAATTCGTAATGAGGAGAAGAATATGAGTGTGCGGTCTGCTGAAGTAGTCAACAAGCAGCACCTGGAAGGAGTAAAAAAGATTGCTAAACTTGAAGCGGAGTGTCAGAGGTTACGCGGTCTTGTTAGGAAAAAGTTACCTGGTCCTGCTGCATTGGCCCAAATGAAACTTGAAGTTGAAACTTTGGGGAGGGATTATGGAGACTCGCGTTTGAGGAGGTCTCTGGTAAAGCCTCCTACTTCACACTTGAGCCAACTGCCTGAATTTTCCCTTGATAGTATACACAAGTACCAGAAAGAAAATGAGTTACTTACTGAACGTCTATTGGCAACGGAAGAAGAAACTAAGATGTTGAAAGAAGCATTGGCAAATCGCAACAGTGAACTCCTAGCCTCCAGGAGTATGTGTTTTGATGCGGCTCATAAGCTTCAGGATCTAGAAGTAGAACTGCATGCCAATGGTAAGCATAAATGTCCTGCAAAATCCAATGCTCATGTCCCTATTGAAGGTTCATATATTCAAAATACAAGCAATCCACCAGGCTTGACCTCCATGTCTGAAGGTGGAGATGATGATGATTCAAGTGTTGCTGGATCATGCGCTACAGTGTTGATGTCTGAGCACTCTTACTTCAAGAAGGAAAAGAATGTTGATAGTCCACTCAAGTCTGAAAGTGCACATCACTTGGACCTTATGGATGATTTTCTGGAGATGGAGAAAATAGCACATTCATCAAATGATTCTGCAGAAGTTTCTTGTTCAGACTTATCGGGTAATACACAAAATGCAACTGCAAACTATGACACTTCGATAGAAGCCACAGCCAGCATGGATGTGCAATCTAAGGATCATCTTGAATCAGAAACACCAGTTTTTCCTAATGAAGTGATAGCACTGATTCCTCGGGTGCATGTTGATCCGCTCACCTTTTTGAAGCTGCAATCAAGAATTTCTATGGTTCTAGATTTGATGTCCAAGGAGAAGAACATGGAAGTTGTTTTGGAGGACCTTAAACGGGTTGTAGAGGACATGCATGATACTCTACATCCCAAGTCATCAAATCGTGTTGCTGAGGCAGCACAGTGTTTGGACACTGCATGTGACCAGAAGACTGGTGCTGAGGTGACTGAAGAAGAGGATATGTCTTCCTCTGGAGATAGTAAAACGAACACCGAGATTCTTCACACCATTAACCAAGAATTAGCAGTAGCCATTTCTCAGATTTATGACTTTGTAATGATTCTAGGTAAAGAGGCTAAAGCCATCCAGGTAACAGCTCATGATGGAGGACTGAATGAAAAAATGGATCTGTTCTCTGCCAAATACAATGAGATTATTAACTGTAGGACAAACCTCCCTGATTTTGTTCTTGAGCTTTCTCTCGTATTAAGCAAAGCACGTGAGCTCCACTTCAATGTCCTGGGATATAAAAATTCCGAAGTGGAAACTGGTAGTTCTGATTGTATAGACAAAATTGCTTTACCAGAGAATAAGGGCATTGTAGACTCGTCAACCGAGAGATATTCAAACAGTTGCACCCAATTTTCTGATTCCACTTCTGACCCTGACATTCCACATGATGGGAATCTTGTTCCAACGTCTGAATTGACTGCCACATCATGGAAATGCTCATTGGAGGAGTTGGAACAATTGAAATTGGAGAAGGATAATATGGAAATTGACCTGGTTAGATGTACTGAAAACCTGGAAAGTACCAAGTCGCAGTTACTGGAAACAGAACAGCATCTTTCAGAGGTTATGTCACAATTAACATCGTCTCAAAAGTTGAACAGCTTGGCCGAGACACAGCTCAAATGCATGGCAGAGTCTTACAGATCACTTGAAGCACGGGCAGAGGAGTTACAAACTGAAGTAAACTTCCTCCATGGGAAATTAGAAACTCTGGATAATGAGCTGCTGGAGGAGAGAAGAAATTATCAAGATGCGCTGGCCAGATGCAAAGATCTTCAAGAACACCTGCAAAGGTAAGTAACAATCCTTTTAAGCTCATGTAGACTCCAGCACTGGCATTAGTTTTTTGTATTATTTTCGAAGTGATAAATTGAGCCTTACTTTGAAAGCCCCAACTATATGGTCAAAAGTATTTTTTTATACCTTGTTGAGATCTAGCAAACATGCATTTAGCTTGTTCATGTGTACTGAGACCTGAAGCCTAACAACTGATAAATCAATATTGTTTCTCAATCCAGTTTTCAACTAAAGAGATACAAATAGAAAACTAGTGATTCTCAAATCTGGACCTCCTGACTTGTTTTGTTCTTCAACTACAAATCTAATAAATGTAGACAGGACGCATCTTCTTTGGCCCTCTATTATCAACTTTTGGCATAGCCATTTTCGGGTCCATTTTTAGTTTAGTGGTGAAATGCTTTCTCATAATGGTAACTACATGGTGTGTGTGTGTGAAAAGTCGTATCTCAGCAATTCATGAGATCACTGATCAATGCTTATTTTACACAACACTGATGAATCTAAGGATGACTACCTATTTTTCTTCAAAGTGCACACTCTCTCTTCTATCTTTATAACGGTATTTCTCGACTTTCAATGGTTAAATTCATAGCATGTTTTTGTCAAATGTTTGTATCGTATCTGCATTTGATGAGGCTTAACTTGGGTGATGCCCTTGTAGCAGTTGACCAGTTTTGGCAGACTTGAATTTAATTTATCTTGTTTTAAGTTGTTTTAAATGTAATTGGTCCTAGGTTTTTGTCAACGTTGTGTAATATGTCATTAAATATTGAGATGACTTCACGATGAAATTCAATCAAATTTTATTTCTAATCCTTTCACGTAATTTCTGTATTTTTCATGTCAGGATTGAGAGTTATTCAGCAGCTGATAATGATGCCAAGACCAACCAGGTGAAACTTGTAAACTATGTTGTCTTCTCAGTATTAAATATTCTACATTCACCATGACTCTACCTTATAAACATATAATAGACATAGATTGCCTTGAAAATTTGGGTTAGACCTCCTTGCCTATGAAGAGTAGTATTTGCATTTTAACGACACAGCTAATTTCATCTTTTTCTCTTTTTAAGTTCATTATTTGAATAGAATGGCTATTACTGCACCTTGTTCTTAATCAATGAGAAATCATATAGATAGAATACTTACTATCTTTTGATATTTGAGAATCACAGTTTGACCGACATCTACATTTTAACAAACTTACTTATTCTTAGCACTCTTGGTGGACGTTATGGAAGCCCTCATTGCACGATGAGTACCTAGTTGCAAGTGTTATTTTCCAAGAAGTTTCTTAGCCTAGTAATTTTTCCATTTTTGAACTTTTAAGTGCAGCTGTTACTTTTAAAGGTTTCAACTAATCAGAGCATGCTTTTTTTGGATAAGGTAAGTGTATTATATCCAAAGTATGAAATAAAAGTACATGAGCACAGGGGCATACCCCAGAAAAACAAGGCTAGAAATGTGTGTCCTAGCACAAACAAAAATAAGTACTAATAACCTAGTCACAACAATAAAAAGTATCCTCAGAAAGACCCCATGAGCGTTGGAACCATCTATTTTCAAGAGCATGCTTTATAAAACTCAGTGTTAATCTTAAAAATTAAAAATTGGAAAAGCGACTTATCTCGGAATTCAATTACAGACTGTGAACCTTAAGAAGTTTTTTAGGGTAATTAATTTGGCATAGGCTTACCTTCTGCTTTTGCAAATTCTTGGTTGGTGCCATCTTTCGGTGATTCTGTAACACTGAAGTGACTATAATGTTTTTTTTCTCGTTGTTTTCTGCAAATAAAAATTATGGTTGTTGATGGTTTAAATTCTTGTGCTAAGGAGTTGATGCTAAGGAAGGCACATAGAAATGGAACATAACTCTTGTAGAAGTAATAAATAATAGTGCAAATCTTACACATGGAAGAAAAATGAAATATCAATGTTCAAAGTTAAGAAATTTCTGTATTAAAGAACATCAATGTGTACGTCTTTTGCAAAATTCTGAACATTTTGAGTCAGTAAAATCTTGTATAAAATACTAAGAAGAGGATTGAGGAGTACTCAGAAATGTTGCGCATGATGATGTTGGATGGATGGGAGACATGTTTTCGACCAATGGTGAAGATGTATAGTGATGGTCACCCATGAGTACTTCTAGCATTTTTCCTTTGGGATAATTGCAACAGAGGCCCCAAACCTTTCAAATAGTTGCAGACTTTTCCTTGACCTTTCATTAGAATGCAGATGTTGCTTCTAACCTTTCGAAACTTTGCGGCAGAAGCTCCAATGGATGGATTCCATTCAAATATCCGTTAGTTGACTAAGAAATTTAGTTTGACCACATTTTTTATATTTTTTGTAAAGGGTAAAATAGTAACTTTCAATTTACTATATTAAAATAAGTTAAAACTAATTATGAAAAATAACCACCGTACATCTTCTTTATCATCCCCTCAAACCAACCGCCACTCTAAAACCCATCCACCACCCATCAGCGTCGATTGCCGTCATTGGCCACAACCAACCATCGTCACCCCTCACACGCAACAAACCAAAACCCATGTCTTATTACAGAAATCACCACCTAACAAATTGTAGCTGTTGTGGCTTCCTTATCTCAACCCCTTTCATTGCCACCCTTCTCAACGCTACATTAGCCACACAAACACACAATTGACCGTTCCCTCTGTCGTCGAAATTTAATGAATAACTTAAGGGATTATACCGGAATTGTTGCCCAGAGAATTTTTTGGAAGAATCCAATTTAAGTGAACAAACCAGTAAATGCGGGTACTCAACCATCGGATATTGCACTCTCACCTGTGGCCGGAATGTACAGTCTAGTAGGTCATGATTCATCACCGATTGGAATGGAAATAATATCTTTTATTCCCTTATCACATCGACCGTTGTCGGCAGTCTTCTGCTATTCCTCCGATGTCGAAATCCACCCCTAGTTATCAGATTGCCAGGACCTAAAACTCCGTTTTCTTTATGGGAGAATTTTGGGATAGTATGATTTCGATTTTAGGGGCTTTGGGGTTTGGGGTGGTGTAGGTGAAAAAGATGATAGATAGTTTATTTAATGTTATAAATATAAGATTACCATTATCTCCTTTTAAAATTTATAAAAACAAATGTGGCATTTGGATGGAATCCATCCATTGGGGCTTTAGCCACAATGTTTCATAAGGTTAGGAACGACGGCTGCATCGAATGAATGGTCGGGGGAAAGTCTACAACTATTTGAAAATTTTGGGCCCTCTGCTGCAATTATCCCTTTTACTTAGAATATTTACCAATACAACTAAAGAACCCATCCTGAGAGCCTGACACCCAATAAAAGAGGACGTGAAGCTAAAGTTGGAAAAATTAGGTTTAGTTGTCTAGCCCTTGTTTGACATCCATTTTGTTTCCCATTCTCTTTCTCATTTTTTTCTCTTTCTTCATTTCAACCATACATTCTATCAATAAAATAATATTACACATAAACCCAAAAATTCTCCT
>CAIGRR010206727.1:0-21321 GCA_903798365.1 Fraxinus sp. 1973-6204 | reverse complement strand
CAGCCTCGAGACGTCGAACCTCGGGGGCCAAACCTGCGATCCGTGAAACCCGGGGGCGTGTGTAGAATATTTTATTGAATGAATGTGTAGTGGAAAATCTTACCGTAACAAACAATGTTTTGGAATAATGGAAGACAAACGGGACCATAATGTCGGGAATTTAATTAATTTTGCCTTAAAAAAAATTAGTTGGTTTTCTAATGTTTAATTTTAATGCTATGTACTCCTAGTAACTTATTATTTTGTTTTACCCGAAAAAAAAAAAAATACTAAATATTTTAGCTAATTATAATTTCGTAAATTAATTAGAATAATATTTATTGTATGACAGTTGAACATCTAAATGTTGACCAAAATAATTCCAGAAACCATGAAATATAAATCTGTTACAAGAGACAAATAAAAATACAACTTCCACTAATCAGTTCATACCAATGCTTCTTTGCTGGCACACTGTTTCTAGCAACATGGTAGTAAACAAAACGCCACGAGGCCAGAACACGATGATAACTATCATAAACTCCCAATGACCAATCAACCTTCTCTCTTCTTCTGAACTCTTCAACTGGTCTCATCTAAGCAAATCCTACTTTACACAGGTTTTTTGAATCGAAATAAAATTTTCTAGTCGTAAAAATATCACTCGAATATTGGTAGTTGTAATTCATCTGCATGAGAACGATGCAAAACTTGGTTATTCAAGCAGTGAGCCCAATACAATACACGAGTAAAAAATTCATGATGTCGTATGCAACTTCCTTGAATTTTCAAGAACAGACGTGTCCAATGCTATTAAAAAAGCTCGTGTGGTTATTAGATGGTTTTGTCCTGTATTTGTTACTCACCATCAAGTGAATGAAGTAATGACGGAATTCTCCTTTTTATGATCAATCTTCATGCTGATCTTCATCTTCAGAATCTGCAGTGGACAAGGATAATAAATTAAATATCATAAAACTACAAGGTGAAGAACAAAAGAAAAAAGTTGACTTCTTGGCCATGAATGACTTGGAGAATTTATGATAACCTGCAGAGACTTGAGCACATATAATGGCACCATGAACTCTACCAAGTAGAATAAAGGTTTACAGATTCAGCGCCAAATTCATAATGGAATCATAAACGGATGCAAAACAACTAACAGCTGCTGCATTTTTCTTGCCTTTAGACTGAAGGACGATTTGCACATCTACTGGATATTTAAACAAATAATTGTACCAAATGCAGAACATTTGCAGTGAACAATGGATCCGTGCAAAATATAGTAGGCGTTCTAGATTTACATTCAATTTGCAAACCCTCAAATATATCATCTGGATTACGTGTTTTTACTTACCAGATCGAACATCTTCACTGACGTGGCCTCTAGCTTGGATTTGTTTGACAAGCATCCGATATATGAGCACCCACCAGTAGACATGGAGAACAAGCAAGGAGAAAAGAAGAAAATTGAAGATGTAATAGTAGATTGGTCCATCCACTCTGTGATTCTCCTTATCCAAGGTCAGAATAATTTCGTAGCTACCACGGCAGAATAAAATAGAAAAGAAGAATATAAAGGGAATGAATTACGGATAGAAAGTTTCATGCATTTCTTTTCATTAAGAAATCACTATTTTATTAAATTTAATCAAGAAGAGCATGAAGTGATACATGGTTTAACTGCAGGTGTATAATTAGTTGCAGGCAGTGATTGTCTGACTGACGTAGATGCATCTAAAACAGCAAATATATCTATTTATATAGTCCCGTAAATGAGTGGTTCGACTATATTTCATTCAACCATAAGTGTGTCCAGCATCAAATATCAAGAGTGAGCTAGTTGAATAAAGTCATTAATGTCAAGAATGTGCAGTGCCTTTACCATCTATGTATCTAAAAGTAAGTAAAAGTGACAAATCATCTCAGGTTTTTCAAACTCGGTTACCTTGCTAAGTAAACTTATTGAAATCATGGATACTCTAATATTCAGAGTTGACAACAGATGTTCCAAACACAAAATATCCTAGCTTTCTGTCACACACACACACCTCCTTTCACCCTGTGGTTTTCCTTTTCTTTTGACTAAACCAACATATCAAATGGTCAAGTTAATTCACTCCCTAGTCAATAATAAAAAACGTGAAATGTTAAGATACATTTTGCAGGGTACATGATTTTCCATCTCTTTCATTCACCAAACCAGAAACACACATCGAAGTCCATAAACAATATTAAAGTTAATTAGCACCATAAGTAAGCTGTGGTTGTGAAAAGTTGATTAAGAATCCATAAACCATATAACAGAGAAAAAACTTGGCACGATTAAAATCTGATACTTCCAAGGATGATGGATCAAGAGATCAACATCACTGGAGAAAAATAAGACAGTCAGTGAACAGTTATTACTTCTGCCAAAAGGTTAATGCGTAAAATTTTATTTTTTTCAAAAGACCACCATGATAGAGTGAGCCAAGATACCCAGAAAAATCTCAATATTGGTACCTTTAAAATTAAAAGAATAGAATAGTAGATAAAACAAATACCACAGCTGACCTTGTGCTCCAGAGGATCCAGAACGGATAGTAAATGAGACGAAGAAGGACCCAAGACAGGACAAAAAGAATAAATGAAAAGCTAGCCAGTGTTTCTGCGCCACCATATTTGGACATCTTTCCTACTTCCAGAAATACATCACTAGCATCATGAAGAGCTAAAACAACTGAACCAACACGTGCAAACCTACAAGAAGCAGAAATAGGACTTAAATGGAATTTTTTCTAATTAACCTCAGATATATGATGTGTTTTATTGTTATAGCAAGTCCCAAACTACTGTCTCACAAAAATCAATCTCGATGGTACAATATTTGAAGAGGTCACTCTATCAGTTACCCTTTCTATTGATATAAAGCTCATTTAGTTCTTTTTCAGCAGTCAGCATACTTCCAAAGAAGAATGTTGAGTTCAGTATTTAAACTAAACATGATGGCTCATCTCTAAAAAAAAACACACCTGAATATATAAGAAAGCATGATTAGGATAAAAGTTGCAACGTGATGACCCATAGAAACCCCAAAGTCGGACCGCCTGGTTTCCCAAAATATAAGAGCAAATATGGAGTACATGTAGAATCCACCATCATACATATACAGGACTTTCAGTTTCAACCTGGGCATCCACAAGACAGTCACTGTTGTGAATTTTTTCAATCAAAGCTTGTTTAACTTATATTTCTAAGGAAGTGAATATGCTGCCTGAATTAAAGAACTAGCACCAAGTTATGGCTTCAAGGCTGATCATTCCATCCCCAAATAAAGCTGTGATGATATCTAAATTGTACCCAAGAGAAGAGGGGGAATGAAAATCTTACTTATATTTCTGGTCAGGAATGAAAATCTTACTTATATTTCTGGTCAGGCCAGGCCTGATTTCCTGGCCCTTCCCAAAAGTATTTTGTGTTTCCGAACCAAGGTTCATTGTATGTTACAAGAAGTGCTAAAATCTCAGCTGAAAGAAAGTAAACACATTTCCATGCTGACTCCTTGAATTTTTGTATCTTCTTTTTTCGCTCAGCTGTCTCATTTTCCACCACTTGCATTCCCTTGCCAAATATTATCCGTATGCCCAATTTCTGCAACATGTACACTCAGTCCGAATGAGAAAAAACTCTTCGAAGGAAGGGTCGAATAATCAGAAAAGTTTAACTTGGTACAACTTGCTGCAGATAGAAGGAATGTTAATAAGTGTATGATCATAAGAAAATAGCACAGCAGAAAAGTATGTATATGTATTATGAGCTTAAACTTGGTGGAGTTTGGTAGTAGTCCCAACTCCCAAGCCCACTAAATTTTAAAGACAATAGCTATTTGAATGCATAATGGGCTCTTACACCACTTCTCATCTCATAGTCTATGACATGGCACATTTAAGGGGGAAAAAAATAAGGAGAGAAAAGAAAACACATGTACATTGCCTGTTATCACAAAAATGAAGACATGCAAGTTCATTTAGTAAACGCTGTGCTGCAGATCCTCAAAAGTACTAAACATCAGCAAACTAAGGGTGGATTGGAAGTCAAAGGAACGGCAAATAAGTTCAAAAGCAGAATAAAAGTGGAGGCATAATGCAGCAGGTCCTATGTTCACATAGTCAAGTATTTCCAGAAAATATTTTTTAAAGCTCAACAATAAGCATATCTGCTAATTCTTACCCAATTATCTCGTGTCGATGGGTCTTTTAACTGAAATGCACGATTTGCACAATATTATACCTGATCTTCCAAGTATCAAGTTGACTAATCCATCAAAAAACCAAATTAAGCATTATCGGAAATAAATTTGGGATAAGATACATGAATCATTTTTCTCCATTCGATTCACAGTTCGACAGCACCTCTACTAGAAGATTCAATGCAACTTGGTCCTTTGCAGTCACAACATGCCACATTAATTCCAATCTACATTTCCCTTTTCTGTCCCGTTTTACTAAGATCGCAAAACTATTGTTAAAAAAAAATAAAAAATAAAATCTTCCCTAGGTTTATACAAGACATGCTCCCAACCACTAAGTCATTCTTCCACTAATTGGAGGCGAATATTCTCATTCTATATATTCATCATAATATCTTCTCATACTTCAACAATCAAACACTTAGCACCATGAAACAAAGCAGGTTCATAATGGTTTGTATAATTGGCCTATGAGTGATCTTTTCCATCACATTGATTTCTAGTAATTCTCCATTTCATTTCAGTCGTTTGAATTCTATGCAATACATTCTCTTCAATACTTCCTTCCTTGTTATAACTTAAATACTTAAAACAATAACTCTTCGGGATTACATGATCCTCTATAGTAACTCCACTATTACCCCCATTCCTACAATTACTTTAAGGTCATTCCATAAATTCCATCTTAGATCTATTTATCCTAAAACCTCTAGATTTTAAAATATTCCTACAAAGTTTTAACTCCCTCGTAGTTTTGTTTACTAAAACCACGTCATCACCAAATAGAATACACTAGGGAACCTTATTTTGTATATAATAGTAAGTTCAACAATTACTAAATTGAAGATATAGGACTTAAACAGAGTCCCGATGCAAGCCTACAGCAATAAGAAATTCTCTACTAATTCTACCAATGCAACTTATGTTCACAACTGCTCTATCATTTTGTGATGTAATTGCTTCAAAACAAACTCTTTAGTTTCACTCTGATTTCCTTCATTCATAAACAAACGTTAAAGAGCACAGGTGTACACTCCATTCAGGGAGAAAGAATTGCTAANACTGCTCTATCTTTTTGTGATGTAATTGCTTCAAAACAAACTCTTTAGTTTCACTCTGATTTCCTTCATTCATAAACAAACGTTAAAGAGCACAGGTGTACACTCCATTCAGGGAGAAAGAATTGCTAAAGGGAATTATAGATTCTCTCTTGATTGGTTGGACCATAGGTGACATGATTTACTTTATGAGCAAGGTCTCCAGTTCAACTGCACAATAAAGAGGAAAACTCTCTATAAGGACACTCGACAGTCAACCAGTACCACTGGCCTCTGCATTAAAGCTCTTTTATTTATCCAGTTTCCCCTTTAACATAAGATTCTAAATTCCTTTTACCATCAAATCCAACCTTTTTGTAAACTTCAAAAATTGCACCAGGTAATATAATATCTACAAGTACCCCGCATAATGATCACACAAAAAAAATAAAAAATTAAATCCATCAATCACAGTTCACACAATATATAAAGCAGAAAATGAAAACAAGAGACACCCGAGATTTATGCTAGCGTGATTGATCCAATTATGCACACAAAAACAAGAAATAAATTAAAGAAAACCAGTTTAAAAACTGCAAATTTGCTGAGTAAGTACCTCAAATACAAATCTGTCAAGGAAAAACCGAACTGTAAGGAAAAAGATGGCGAAAATTGGAAGCACTGCGAAATCTATATATTCAGGGTAGGATTCCAGTTCCCAGTCAACGGAATTCACGAATTCTTGAAACCCCATCTCGTAGAATATATGAAATATCTATCTATACAATTATTTATTCGCAGTATGGGGATGAGAAATTGTTCGTTTACAATTCCTAGATTTAAGATAAAACATATAAAAAGGTTTTGAACAATACTTTCTTATTTTCTACAGGACATGAGAGTTTATATTCTACCTCACATAGTTAAAAAAACGCATACTTTTGGTTCAATACCACTTTGCAAACTTCTTTTTGTATTCTATTATGGGAGTGCAGTTTTGACAGTGGCATCTGGGGCATGTTCAGTTAAAATTAGGGGGGGAAAAAAGAATAAGCCCCGTTTGAAACTCGAGAATTTTTGGAATAGTGATTGATATAAGAATATGTGATGAAAAAGTGATGAAATTTTTTTGATTTGTGTGTAATATTATTTTATTAGAAGAATGTGTGGTTGAAATGAAAAATGAGAATGAGACTGAGAAATTAATGGGTATCAAACGGGGGCTAAAACTTATTTTTAACTAACTTATTTTAATATCAGAGGTGTTAAATTAAGTAATTTAAGCTTATTTTTTAATTAATTAAGTAATTTAACTTATTTTTAATCTTTCAGGCGTCTTGAATTCTCAAGTTTTCTTCCTCGGCCAGAAAAAAAGAACGTGACGATAACTATACTTATATTGTTGTTATAAGATAGTAATTCGTTTAATTTATAAATTATTAGAGTAGATTGTACAATTATATATTGATCTAAGTTATGAAAATTTTAAGATATACAATTAAATCTCCATAAAAAAGGAAAAAAGAAAATTGTAAATAAAGCGTAATTACAAATCATAGATTATGTAGTAATTTACATATCAAATTTTTTAAAAGTAAGATTTTGAACGAAATTTAAGAGCTAAAAGATATTCACACATCATAGAATTATTCGTTTTCAATAGTTCGAAATGCTTTTAACTTGATATTATATCTTTTAAGTAATCTATTTTCAAATAAAAAGTGCGAAAATATATTTTTCTTCAATTTGAATATAATATCTACTTTCAATTAAAATGTTTGGTTTTCTATATTCAACAAAAGAATTATAATGATTTTGGTGGAAATGACATGGGAAGACTTAAAGGCTATGTTTTATAGCATCTATTTTCTAAGAAAGTTGAAAAGTTTTTTTTCATTTTCAACTTTTTGCATTGTCTGATAGCATATATTTTCTAGGCAAATTTTTTTCCACCCACCTCCACCACGCGCATGCTTTCCTTGGATTGTGGGAAATATTTTCCTTTTGTTTTTGTGGGAAAAGATTTTCCAGGTGTTTTTTTTTTTTTTTTTTTAGAAATGGGAAATTTTTTTAGAAATAATGGTAAAAAAAAAAAAATTCATTTTTATTGACAATTTCCCTGTAAAACAAAGCCAAACGAATGTTATTCGGCATGGTAAATTTTTTTTTTTTTTTTTTTTTGGCAATTGGAACAAATTCTAGACTCATTGGTAGAAAAATTATTACTTTAATGGACAATTTTCAAAAAAATAAAAATAAAAATGAAGTCAAATGGACACCAAACTTTCTACATTTTTCAGGTGGAAAATTATATCAATCAAACATAATTAATTACAATTCTCATTAAAATAATTTCTAGATAATTCAATTCCCTGTAAAATGTACTTTGACTTCTTCTCTCTTTTTATATCAGAATCTTAATTTTCTAAATAGGATATTGTCAAATTAGGTAAAGTTAAAAATCTAAAAGTTATAATGATTTTTAAACTTCCCTAAATAACCCCCCCCCCCCCCCCCCACCCAAAATCCTAGCGTACTTATCTAAAAACCCTTCCATCCATTCTCATATATCGGTGTCTCAAACAAGTAACTAACATTTTCAAATATCTAAAAGATCAATTTTCTCCTTGGCATATGTGGGATTCAAACCTTGTTCGAATGGTGCTCCCATAATTTGCACTAAAGTCATATTTTAGGTGTTGCCACTTTATTAAAATTGCACTTTTAACTGGATGGCAACACGTGTAATGATCTGCACCGTTGAATTACCTTGTCGATGCTTCTACCTTATATGGATTTTTCATTTGGTTTTCGTCTTGGCTAGGGTTTTCATTTGGTTTTCTGTTGTTTTTCTTCTCAAATTACTTATTTGAGAATGATTGATCTGTAATAGTTAGACTCTCTTTAGTGATATTCTGCATGAATATTCGTAAGAAAGTTCTGGTTTTTTCATGTTGTTTATGAGGTTTTGAGGAGATTCTTTCGTAAATCTTGCAGATCAACTGTTTTATTTTAGAGAGATAAGTATTATGTTTTGTACTCAGTGATTTGGCTGAACATTTTGTAACATTTGTTGCCATTTGGGCTATATAGTGGAACCGAGCACAAATCCAATATATTGGATGTTCAATGGGGGATGTAGGCGTTAGAAGCGGTGGCTGAACCTTTGAGATTTAGGCCGAAAGAAATCGATTGTGTTTTCTTTATTTTCTGTACTTTATTTTTCTGAGAAGATCTTCATATCTCTGTTTCTCGATTTAATATTGTGTGTGTTCCTGGTCTTACAGTGGTATCAGAGCCATTGCTGAAGAAGAAGATACCTGGATCTTGGAAAAATCAGCTGATCTGTAATAAATCCAAATCTTTGGAATTGCTGTCAAGCAAAATTACAAGAAATCGAGTTTCAAACTCGCTGGGTGAGATTTGTCTAACTTTTGTAAAGTTCATCTTTCAAAATTTTAGCATTTCTTGATTTTTCCCTTGATCTACCGTACGCTACAAACCCCATTGAGATTAATCTTTGTCCAAAGGCTCCTACGAGGCCTAGCGAATCTAAGATAAATCAAGGTGTATTTGGAGGATCTTGCAAGAGGAATATGTGAAACATAGTTTTGTGATCTCTGTTATTGTGTTTTCTTTCGAGTTTTGATCTGTATACTTTTTGAGAGAGCTTAAAATTTGAAAAATCTTGTTTTACTAAGTGTATTACTGTGATTTTTTGAATATCATCAATCTGTACTCTTATTGTTCTTTGCATATTTGTGAAAGTTGTCTTCTATCTGTGAATCATACTTGACTTTTACATAGCTTCTGCTAAGTTTGAAGTTAGTCAATTTGATGGAAAAATTGATTTTAATTTGTGGAGTCAAAAAATGAAGACTATTTTAATGCAAATGAGATGTGTTAGGGCCTTAGATGATAGTTGGCCAAGTGATTTACTTCATGCAAAGAAAATTGAATTTGAAGAAGTTGTTTGGAATACTATTTTCTTGTACTTATCTGAAAATGTGATAAGAAGTATTGGTGAAATAAAAACTGCTTTTGAATTGTAGACCAAATTGTATGCAAATTATGTGACAAAGACTACTCCAAATAAGTGTTTCTTACTGAAACAATTATTTTCTTTCAAAATGGACCCCTCAATTGATTTGGATGAAAATTTAAACAGATTTACAAAAACTTACCCAAGATTTGGCCAACCGTGATGACAAACTTTCAAAAGATCAGATGGTTGTAATCTTGTTAAACTTTATTAGTGATAGATATAAAAAAATCAAGGTTGCTATAGAATATGGTAGGGAAGAACTTACTACTGTCCTCTGTTGACTTTCAAAAGATCAGATAGTTGTAGTCTTGTTAAACTCCATTACTGGCAGATATAAAGACATCAAGGTTGCTCTAGAGTATGGTAGGGAAGAACTTACTATTGATGTGATAATAAATTCTTTAAGAAATAATGCTCTAGAGATGAAAGCTGATTCCAATAATAGTCAAATTGAAGACAATTTGTTAATAAAAGGGAAAGATTTTGGTAAATCAAATTGTCATTCATTGAGAATAAAAACAAATTTAGTGATAAGAATAAGTCCAAAAATAAGGCTAAAGGTAAGAAGTGTTATTATTGTAGGAAGTTGGGTCATTTTGCTAAACATTGTTTTAAGAAGAAAAATGATTCAAAAGAAAAGAAGTTTGATGATATGAGCAATGATTTAGTATATAATAAAGCTAAGTCTGGTACTGATTTGATCCTTGTTAATATGAAAAAACAATTGAGTGATGAATGGATTCTTGACTCAGGTTGTTCTTTCCATATGTGTCCAAATAAAAATTATTTTCTTGAGTTTGAAAAGACAACGGAGGGAAATTTATAATGGGAAATAACTTTACTTGTAAAGTCAGAGGAATAGGTACCATAAAATTGTTATTGAAAAATGGTAACGTACTATTTCTAAAAGGAACTAGATATGTTACAAACTTGGAAAGGAACCTGGTGTCCATAGGTATATTAGATGATATGGAGTTTAACATAAATTTGGGTCAAGGACATATTAAGAGTGTGTTTGAAACCCATTTTTTGAAGATAAAAATTTTTAGAATAGTGATTGATGGAAGAATGTGTGGTGGAAAAGTTATGAAAAGTTTTAGATTTGTGTATAATATTATTTTACTGGAAGAATGTGTGGTTGAAATAAAGTAAGAGAAAAAAATGAGAATGAGATAGAGAATTGGTGCCAAACATGGGCTAAAATTCTTAGGGACAATGATTTAATCATTAGTACCTCTAAGAGACTTGATCTCTATTTTTACACTTGCAAAACTGTGGCATGATAGACTTGATCATATTGGCAAGAAAAGTCTGAATTATTTGAAATTAAAAGGTGTTTTTGGAAAATTGAATCTTGGTGATTTTGGCTCTTGTGAACAATGTGTTATAGGCAAGTTAAGTTACCTTTCCCCACTGGCACCCACAAATCTAAACAAATTTTAGAATATCTTCATGCTGATTTGTGGGGACCTGCACCTGTGAGTACATTGTCTGGTTACAGATACTTTATGTTGATTGTTGATGATTTTTCAAGGAAAATTTGGGTTTTCTTGCTAAAAACCAAGGATGAAACATTCTCTATCTTTAAGGTTTGGAAAACTCAAGTTGAAAATCTAAAAAGGGTTTAAATTCTTTACATTCAAAAGGAGTTTTTGGAAAATTAAATCTTGATAATTTTGGTTTTTGTGAATAATGTATTATATAGGAAAACAAGTCAAACTAACTTTTCCAGTTGGAATTCATAAATACAAACAAATATTAAAGTATTTACATGTTGATTTGTGGGTCCTCCCGCTGTGTGCTCTTCATTTGGTTTTCAAATTTTTTTGTTGGTCATTGATGAATTTTCTAGAAAAAATTGGATTTTCTTATTAAAACATAAAGATGAAACATTATCTATTTTTAAAGATTGAAAAACTCAAATTGAAAATCAAACTGATCACAAGATAAAGATTTTGAGGACTAACAATAGTTTGGAATTTTGTAATCATGAATTCAATAATTTTTGTGAAGAACATAGTATTTTTAGGCATAAAACTATCAGATATACTCCTCAACAAAATAGAACAGCTGAAAGAATGAAGAACTCTATTAAACGAAGTTAGGTGCATGCTTTTAATTTCTAGTTTCCCTAAATTGCTTTGGGGTGAAGCTGTTAAAACTGGTGCATATATTGTTAATAGAAGTCCTGCTAAAGATTTAGATTTTGAAGTTCCTGAATCTGTATGGTGTGACGGTTTTGTGAATTATTCTCATTTAAAGGTGTCTAGTTGTGCTGCATATGCTCATCAAAATATTGAAAAATTGGAACATAGACCACTTAAATGTGTTTTCTTGGGTTATGATGAATATGTTAAAGATTAAAGATTATGGGTTAAATGTGAAAAGGGGTATAGAGTCATTATTAGAAAAGATGTTTTCAATGAATCTATAATGTCATGTTTAGAAGGATAAGAAAATGTTTTGACTGACAAAGAAGTTCAAATTGAGGCGGAGCCTCCTCAAATTGAACAAGAGACTCATGTACATGTAGTATATGAATTTGGTCTTGAACTTGAAATTGAAATTGAAAATGGTCAAGAAATTGACCAACCTGACCAATCTGATTCTACTTCTCTCCCTTCTGATGAGTAACTCACAAGAGATAGAGAGAGAAGGTAGATCAGACCTTCTGCTAGATTTGACAGTGATGATTTTGTTTCCTTTTTCACTTATCAAGAACATTTTGAAAATAAGCCAAACTCTTTTGATGATGCCATTAAGTGTAAAGAAAGTAAAAATTGGTTGACATCTATAGAAGATGAAATGTCTTCGCTTTTGAAAAACAAGACTTGGGAACTTGTTAAAAGACCTAAAGGGCAGAAATTGATTGATTATAAGTGGTCTATAAAATAAAACAAGGGGAACAAGATGGTAAAAACATTAGATATAAAGTTAGACTTGTTTCAAAAGGCTTTACTCAAAAAGAATGGATTGATTACACTGAAATTTTTTCTCCTGTTGTAAAATGTACTATTGTTAGATGTTTGCTTGCTCTTATTGCTCAATTTAAATATGTTAAAACTACTTTCTTGTAGGGTGATTTAGATGAAATAGCCTGTTGGTTTTGAAATTGGAGATTTTGATAATACTATTTGTCTATTAAAAGGATCCTTATATGGTTTACAACAAGCTCCTCATAGGCAATGGTATAAGAGATTTGATACATTTGCTTTGAAACTTGTTTTTAAAAGAAGCCAGTAAAATACCTGTTTATACTGTAAAGATAATGGAGGTATAAATTCTCTGTATCTAGTTCTCTATGTTGATGATATATTTCATGCCAGTTGTAATAAATTTGAAATTGACGATATTAAACTGAAATTGAAGTCTAAATTTGAAATGAAGGATCTTGGTTCTGCTAAAAAGATACTAGGCATGTAAAATTGGAGAAATAAAGAGAAAGACTTGTTATTTTTGAATCAACATGATTATGTGATTAAGATTTTGAAAAAATTTAACATGCAAGACTGTAAACTTATAACATTGACTCTTACTAATCATTTTAAGCTATCTTCTGATTTTTATCCTAAGTCTGATGAAGAATATGCTAGAATGTCTAAAGTTCCTTGTGCAAATGCTATTGGTTCTGTTATGTATTTGATGATTTGTACCTTGCATTTAGTATTAGCACTTTGAGCAGATTTATTAGTAACCTGGGGAAGAACATTTGAATGCCTTAAAATGGTTATTTATATGCCTTAAAGGCACACCTAATTTATGTTTAATGTTTAAATTAAGTAAAAATAATGTTATTTTAAAGGGATATACTGATTCTGATTTTGTTGTAGATAGAGATAATAGGAGATCAATTTCATCCTATTTTTATACCTTATGTGGTACAACTATTAGCTCGAAATCGCAACTTCAAAAAGTTGTTGCTCTATCTTCAACAAAAGCAGAATGTATTGATGCTACCGATACTGTAAAAGAGGAAATGTGGCTAAATGGTTTACTGTCTGAGCTTGGTTTTGTTGATAATCATGCTATGTTGCTATTTGATAATCAAAGCACAATCCATTTGAGCAAATATCCTATGTTTCATGATACAATAAAACATATTGATGTTAAATATCATTTTATAAGAGATATCATTTCAAAAGAAATTCTTAGAATTGGAAAAGTCTCAACTCAACTTAATTCATCAGATATGAGTAGAAAAGTGATTCCTTTGAATAAGATTGTATACTGTTTGGAACTTTTATCTGTTGATTCTTTGTAATACATATACAGGTACTTAGAGCAAATGAAAATGACTGAGATTATGCTGTGAACTACACTATATCTCATTCTGGTAGCAAAGTGGAAAATGTGGGCTTCTAACCATGTTCGAATGGTGCTCCCATAATTTGCACTAAAGTCGTGTTTTGGGTGTTGAAACTTTATTAAAATTGTGCTTTTAACTGGATGGCAACACTTGTAATGATCTGCACCGTTGTATTACCTTCGGATACTTCTACCCTATATGACTTTTCATTTGGTTTTCGTCTTGGCTAGGGTTTTCATTCTCTTTCTTTCTGGTTATGTCGTTTCGAAGGAAACTCTCTGGTTTTGTTCTCTTTGCTGTTTTTCTTCTCAAATTATTGATTTGAGAAGGGTTGATCTATAATAGTTAGCCTCTCTTTAGTGATATTCTGAGTGAATATTTGTAAGAGAAAGTTTGGGGTCTTTCATATTGCTGTTTATGAGGTTTTGAGGAGATTCTTTCGTGAATCTTTCAAATTGACCGTTGTATTTTAGAGAGATAACTATTTTGTTCTGTACTTAGTGATTTGGCTGACTATTTTGTAACATTTGATGCCATTTTGGGCTATATAGTGGAACCGAATATAAATCTATTATATTGGATGCTCAACGAGAGATATATGTGTTAGAAGTTGTCGCCAAACTTCCGGAACTTAGGCCGAAAGAAATCGATTGTGTTTTGTTTATTTTCTGCACTTTATTTTCTGTGAAAATCTTCATATCTTTGTTTCTCGATTTAACATTGTGCGTGTTCCTTGCCTTACAGTATATGAAGCCAAATTATGTTGGAAGAATTTGAAATAAATTGATAATTTACATAAGCCCCATTTGATTTTACTCAAAATTAATAAAAACCCAAGTTATGTTTTACTTGGAAAGATTGTGTACCATTGAAGAAAAGTTACGTCTATTCAAAAGGCTTTTTGGAAAAAAAATTGAGTCGATTTGAAAAGACACAAAATAAGTCCATATATATTTTGCCTTTTCATTTGAGAGATTGAGCTCAAATTACTTCTCTTTATACTCTATTTTCTTTTTATTCTCCATATCTACGAATTATTTATTTATTTATTTATAGAATGATCCTATACATACATGTAGTAGAATTGTCCAATCAATTAAAAATATACGATCATTTTTGCCATAGTTAATAAAGAATAATGCTATTTATACATTACCATTTACATATTAGTGAAGTAGCAAGAAGAGAGTGGAAGAATTATATTTTTTTAATTGATTGGTGAAATTTTGACTCAATTATATCTTGTCACATATCGTAAATATGTAATTTGTGCTGTAAATGTAGCACAAGCAGTTCATAATTACTCTAATTATCTCTCTTATTTTTTTTTTTAATAAAAAATTTGAGTGTCTATAAAGATGGGGAATGGAATTTTACAATCATTCATGAAGATATTGGGCAGATCTCTCGAATATCTTCATGAATGATTGTAAAATAATGCCTTAAATGAAAGTGAGATTTTAGGTTATAAAATTTGACAATATTTTCCAACGAATATCACACATCAAATCGAAAAAAAAAAAAACATACATATCCACAAAAGCTTAAGAAACACAACGATCAAATAAAAAGAAAGTGAAAATCTGAAAATAATTCAAGAAAAAAACAAAATTGTCACATGGACTCCAATATTAATGGATGCCTATTTTCCTCGTCAGCTTATTTGCTTCTCCAAGGCATTCGCGTCTACCAGGTTAGAACGTGTGTAATCGAAGTTCAATGCTTCATATGAATGATTATACATTGGTCCTGGAGGAATATTGTCACGCATCTGCCTACATGGCAGAGAATGTGAGCCAGCTAAGTAAAATACCACGCTAGCACCAATGCTTTGTCAGCATCGCTAACTTTGAACTTCTTCTTTCTCATGGCCTGAGGCAATAAGACCATAGTTATTAACTCATTTGTCCCTTTCATCTAAGGCACTAGGAGCGTAGCCCAATGCATCGGCATAAGCTCCTTCGAGGCGATGCAACCCTAAACAGTCTTGTCATATTGTCGTTCATCTAGGAGCAATCCTATCCTTAGCCTCATCAAATGGGCCTCTTAAATCCAAGGGGTTGAAGGTTCCAATTCTTGAGCAAGCTGTCATCTTTGACACCACGAGCAACGTGCAAACTTATTAATATGACATTTATGTAAAGGTGAGTCGGTGACTTGCAGTCGAATCCCTACTAATTCGATAATGATAAGGTGTGTAAGATTAGATGCTCATGACAACTACTATATGACATCATTGAACTTGACGTATAAGCTATTGCGATGAGACTAAATGTTAAGTAATCAAGGGGCCTCGTATATAGAATCTTGACCTATAAATAATCAACATTTGTGTCATTTAGAGGGAAACCTGGTATAATCTAAATTTGACTTCTACATTCTCGTCTTCCGAGTTTCTTCCAAATCCAAATATTATCTATAATCTCACTTGGGCGTCAAAATATGTGTGATATTTGCATCCACTCTTGGAGCAACGATATGTGCCTCTAACATGATTGTTCTTCTAGTGTTCAAGTAACGTACGTGTGGACAGAAGAAAAGTTGGGATCTGTTGACGCCCGAGTCCAAGGGTTGACATTTTAACTTAACATTCCACACTTCAAAAAATTAAATGGAATCATTTATAAAATAACCAAGTTTAATGAATGGCTCTGATTCTTAAATTAGCTTAACTAAACCACCGACACCCACTAGGGATGGACATTTTAATCTTAATCAAAAACTATATAAAATAAATGGTTGCACTTACAAAACATCCGAAGTTTAATGTCTGATTTCAATTCTTGAAATATTAGACGAATTATGAGAATTAGAAATCTTAATTTTATATCACCAATCACGATATAAATCGCAATAAAGGAAAAAAAAAAAAAAGACACGAAAAAACGTATATTATTTATAAATGTTCACCTCAATGTAGGACTATGTCCCATTCAAGTAATTCACTATGATGAAAAGAAACTTGCAAGAGTCTATCGTTAAAAATAGATTTCTTAATGCAAAGCTGTCTACAGAGTGCCCCCAATAAATGAAGGATTAATCAATCAATGGTCGAAGAGGCCATCTTTTCAAGCATTTAATTATGAAGATTTTTACAGGTTCACAATTTATTAGTGTATATTCTATGAACAGTTCATAATCAATTATTGAACAGTATAAACAAGTAAAATATTAAAATCTTATCCGTTAATATTTCAAGCTAGTACATTTACTTGATTTTGAAAACAAAATTCTGCCTAAAACAACTTTAATCAAGAACAAATTAAGTTTTATTTCAGGTTGAACCCCAACTTTGAGGGCCCCCACTGTCCCGTCCCTAGAATATCGTGGAGGAGGTAAATCGCGAAATGTGCCTCAACAGGCCAAATGAGTGCTCTAAAGTTTATTTTTTTGAATTATACGATAAGTACTATAATACATAGTATGTCTATCCCAAAACTTTGAGGTATGCTACCACTTTGTATAACAAGGTTGACACCCCCGCCCACACACTATAGAGATGGCTTTTCTGTGACTATTAAAGCTCAAAAATCTCTCGTAAATCTCATTTTCACATTTATGACAATGTAGAAAAAGTGAAAGTTTTTCGGTCAAAAACTTGTGCGGGTCTAATGCAAACCCTTTACATTTCGACCCCAGGTGATAATGGCAAGACGAATTATAAGACATCAAGTGTCAACCTCCTACGAACAAAATGTTTATTGTGCTGCGGCTGATGTTACACTTTTTGTAACACGTAATGAAAACTGACAATAAGTTTAATCAAATCCCCAGCTAAGGGAATGTTGTCCCATTATTTGGAAACTCCAAGAATTATGTTTCAGATGGAGCCCAAAACCAAGCTGAAGTCATTATGCAAATCAAGAAATGAATAGACACTTCAATAGGTAAGAACAATGCAAATGGCCCTCTCTTTTATAATCCAAACAGATAATAAGCCAAAGGAGAAAACTCCAGTAGGGAACCATCAGAGCAATGTGCAATCAGGCACCTGCTATGCAGCATTTTCCATTCAAGAATGCGTAACCCACTGCAAAATCCAAGAATGCTATGGTAAATCCCGAAAAATAATATAGTGCTGATTATACATTTGTAAAAATCACAAGCTCATTCCATTGTCCAAGAAAAATAAGTATCTCTTCCTTGTTCTACCTCATCCATTCTTTAAGACCCTTCCACCCACCCCGGCCATTGTCCAACAAAGACGCATGCCCATTTTATGAGGACAAGACAAAAGGTAAAGGACATAACAGAAGGTCTGTGTTACAATATAACCATATGACAATTCTCGTCCAATTTAATTTAGCCTGATACAAGATGCCAAAAACACAGTTGGATTCACTGCATAAACACATGAAAGGCTGCTCTTAGTTGATGATAAGACAGAATTAAAGTTAAAAGAGTACTGAAGAGGGACTCTTCTGGTTAATCTGAAATCATTAGTCTAATACATTCTTTGCCATTTGTAGAGTGTCATCTGTATTTCCATTATTAAAACTACTTTATATTTATGAAGTAGACAGAGTAAGTAAAGAAGGAGCAATTTCCAGGCAACAAATATCTTTCAAATCTAGAAAAGGGCTAAAAAATCTGTTTCAATTAAAGATTAGTTCACCTGTAAAGTGCCTCCTGTGGTAATAAAGACCAGATAATTTATTGTGCAGAGACAGCTAAGCAGTACTTTCTCTTCAATGATAATGGTTTTACGTGCCTGAAGGAGTCAATTAGATAAGAAGGCATTTACCTCTAGTCAACAAGATTGCAGACTGTCCGATAATTATTCCACTTACTTTTACTTGTTATATAATAGTATTTGTTACATATTTCTGAACTTGTAGCAACGATGGATTCCTCCAAAATCCTTGAAGGCACTGAAGAATGCAGCAGCAATGAGTCTGGGTGGACGATGTATATTGCTTCACCTGTCGATGAATACAATCTCGATGATGAAGACACAGACGATGGCAGCAATGATAAACAAGAAGATGGGCTTCATGCTGAAGATGTTGCCGGAGACACCGATAGTGATGACTCTATGGCGTCTGATGCCGCTTCCGGCCCAAGTCATCGAGAACATCTCAGCTACCATGTTCGAGGAAGTCACTGTCCAGGTGTCTTTGGTCATTCTGGGGACAAAGATAACAGAAAATGGTATAGTAAGAAACACCACCAACAGGAAGAGAAGAAACCTCGTGATGAGCAGCTAAAAGCAGCAAAAGACAAGCCAGAACACAAGGCAAATGGTGCTGGCAGATTGAAGAAAAAGTGATAATGCTTCTTCAAGGAAAGTATATGAGAACTTTTTCACCAGACGTTCTCAAAGAACCCTACGGCTACCATGTCTGTTCCAGTTCTCTGAGGTATTCCAGAATGCTGAAGTTTATATATATTTTGTACCTTTTGATTCCCAGTTTAATGCAGTACCAAGTAACAACCTGCTTACCCCCTATACAGAAAATATCTCTCTGACTTCTATACATAAGCATATGAATCACTATACCTTGTTTGTGTGTGCAAGTAGGAAGAAATAGTTTCATGCAGTCATTTAATCTTATCCAAGTCTGTGATATCAAGATAAGTTCCACTGATTTCAGAAAGCTGGTACTTAATCACATATACACCAGAAAAAATGACTGCATCACATATTTTAATCAAACAATCCCCGTCTAAAAAGTCATTACAATTTACAAACGGAAGAGTTTCGTCCGTGTTTATCCTCAACAAGAAGATTGCAAAGCAGAATATGGAGGACAGGGCATCAATTTGATCCCTTGTGACTATCATTCATCACTATCAGTAACATTGGGCTACAAGGCACCAGGGACAGATTCAGGAAGGGTGTTACATTCAATATATATCCCTCAAAGCATTTAAAGCCATATAATATTAGCATATAGCACATCTAACCAGTAAGGCAAAAGATAACAAAAGCTTGGGCTTATTTTGCAAACATAAAAATATTCCATGTGTTCAGCTACAAAACAATCCGAAAGGGCTAGACCAACTGCCTAAAACTTACCTTCCATACATCAGCAGTGTTAACTGCTAACGTTACTTTCCTCTGGAACAATTCCATACGATCCTTGAATTTGGTCCCATGTTAAATCCAGTAGAAAAGTAATAAGGTATTTTGTAATTTGTCCTGCTTCTGCATCCCTCAGTGTTTAACAATTTTTTTTTGTCGTTGCAACAATTATTCAACTATATGATTCATAGACACACCCTCCAGAATTTAGACACAAGTTCATGCAAGGTTACAAGTTATAAAAATAATGATCCTACATAGTTTGGTGAAATAACATTCCACGCAACTAGGCTATCTAAAAAAGAATAGCTTAATAATGACAAAATGGCATCAGTCGATAAAATATTGGAGATATAGTCCAACTTAGAGAAAAAAAAAAATACTGAAAGAAGACACATTTATCAATAACTTTGTAATAGCAGAAGAGTCTACAACAAATCCCAGCAACAAGTTGCTGAGGTAGACCCTATATATTGATAAGTCAACCAATGAGCACAGCTCCAAGCAGGAATAACCTTGGTCAGCCTAGAAGGACACCGCGACTTGTGCTCTTTAGTTTTAACCATAAGGTCCCAAAGGATGAAGAAGAGTATGAATCACCTCTCGCTTGTCCAAAGCTGGCCTTAAAAAATCAAGTCGTTAGCCCTTACTATTCTACAATGATTCCCATGCATTGTAAACCAAGAGAGAAGTATCGAGCTCTAGGTGCAAGGATGTCCTCGTACTTCCGGAAGGTGAGGGACTAAGCTCAAAAGCTTTAAACAGTACGAGATCCAGCAAATCCCACGAGCACACAAAACAGCAATACTAATGTGTGATGTCCTAACACAATTGCTGCAAGTATTTCAAGCTCATGAAGATGGTTCCGTTATTATTGGAAAAGACAACAATAAGTTGGTTTAGATGGTCCCCGTTCTTAGCTACCTCAAAGATAACAAGCTGCTGCAGGATAGCAATGAAGCAAAGAAGTAAACTCACGACGACCAGATACATTTATCGTTGATGGAGTCTTATTCAAGAGGGAATTCTCAATACCCCTACTCCACTGCGTGGATGAATTGGAGGCAGACTATGACCTCAGAGAGATCGACGAAGTAGTCTGTAGAAAACAAGTGGGAGCACTGTTCCTAACTTTATGGTGGCAGCTACTACTGACCAGTGATGAAAAGGATGCTTATAATATGTGAAGGAATGAGACAAATGCTAGAGGTTCACAACGCTGTTGGGGTTACTACCAAAAAGAACTCGCTAGAACCACCAGTACCAGGCCTACTGAATAAAAGAAGGACCGCCCTTGCAATAAGCTGCAACACGTCAGATCTGAGGTAGATCTAACTATGACGATGGTGCCATGTAGGTCCCACTGACCCAACAGTGCAAAATGACTCATCGCCTATGTCCAAATTCACTGAGCACCAATGCAGTCAAAGGGCGTAAGCTCATAACAATAAGTGCAGACCATGCTGATAGTGATGAGCTAAAGTTCCAACAGGACTTCCTAAACATTATCGAAACTGAAAGCCTCAACGTGAGCCATTATAAGGAAATTAGAACTCGCACTAACACAGCAAAATGACAACCTTTTCATCTTGTACTCTCATTGGCTCAATAATGTGAAATACATGGCGGTTGTATCCATTCTTTGTTTACTCTCATTGGCTTAATAATGTGAAATACATGGCAAGTCAGTTACCTAAT
>CAIGRR010206684.1:0-11098 GCA_903798365.1 Fraxinus sp. 1973-6204 | reverse complement strand
CAGAAGAAGGTAAAGAAACGCCCACAGAACACAACTTTGAGGACACTTGAATTGCCCACGATAAGGGGTCGATGCCCTGTTCTTGGGACGCCTTGGTTAGTTCCAGGACACTGTTCCAGGGATTCAGGTGCAACTGCGAGCACATCTCCATTACAGGGTCATCATCTATGTCTCTGTCATAAAGGGTTGTTTATGTGTGCGTGAGTGTGTGCTAGATGATTATATGATGAAGGCTGTTATTCCTTTGAACAAAGAGGGTGCGCAGATTGGTGCGATGCGGTTGGTCCGAAATGTGAAAGTTGAACTGAAAAGTGGGCTAATGGAGTTTCAGGGGAAAAGAAACACTTAAATATGGGAGGGATAATTCTTGGTGTACAAAATGGGGTATAAAAGGATGTTCAAAATTGTCAAATGACGGCCCCCTATTGGGAGGCGCTTGTGGGGCCATGCGCCCCTCAATAGGGGGTCGTCATTTGACAATTTTGGACATCATTTTGTAATCTATTTTGTACCTGTAGCACAACTCATATGGAAGTGCGTGTCAATTATGCCATGAATCACCTGTGAACCAGTTTAGCCTGTCTGATGCAAATGAATAAATAAATGTTTTTTAACATTTTTACTAGAATGGGTGATTAGAAATTCGAGGTAATATGACGCAATTTGAAGTATAGATTATACAAATAAATAAATAATAACAAGATTTAAAAGAAAAGCAAATAAGAAGATGAAATTGGTAGAGAAACAAAATATTTTATTAATGACAATCAATGGAGAGAAAATACAATTTCTACAATTTTCTACTACTTTCAATCATCTAAACTAAATAAAGAGTTTACTATTTATAGGTGAAATGTCCAAACCTTAGAATTAACCTAAAATATGAAAATTAGGTTAAAAATCGCGTAAAATCTAAAAAGAAGGAAACAAAACCGCGGCCCCGGCGACAGCTTGTCGCTCGAGTGACGGCTCGCGACAAACTCCCTATTCTAATTTTGCTCCTCTCGCTCAAACAATAAGCGGGCGTCCGTCAATCCATTTTTTTTCCTTCTTGGATTCTATTTTGACATCTTCAAACTCAAATACTCCACAACATGAAACCCTAGACCTAATTTGGACCGAATTTGGATCACAAAACCCAGCCTGAGTAATTAAAAAGTAAGGAAAAAATTTAGATTTATGTGTACTTGAAAATAAATGCGTACATAAAAGAGTTTTCAAATAATGATCGTTGACATGAACTCCACAATTTTTTAAATTATTTTTCTTTAAACATTTTCATACATATTCCATGAATTCATAATTTTTCTTTAATTTTTAATTATGCCACTGTTTGGGCTTCATTTTAATTTTAATACATTTTTTCTTCATTTTAACTATACATTATTCAATAAAATAATATTATATGTAAATCCAAAAATTTTCTTCTTTTTTAATCATATATTCTTCAAAAAATTACTATTTCAAAATACATTGTTACCAAAAACTTGTTAAAATGAAGCTCAAACAATAACCATAATTCTCCAAAAATTGCAAAAGCCGGTTCTATTTTAATGGAAATATAAGGGAAAATAAATTTTTGAATAGTAATTTTATGGAGGATGTATGGTTAAAAAATAAGGAAAAATTTTGAATTTACGTGTAAATATTTTATTGTGTGAATGTATGGTTGAAAATGAGTATTTAAGAAAAAAAAAAAAAAAAAAAAGAGAGAGAGATAAACAAGGACTTAAATTTTAGGGAAATTTGAAATTGAGGTCTCAAACCTTTTACTTAGCCCATGTTTGGTACACATTAAAATCTTCATTCTCATTTTTCTACTCATTTTCAATCACANAAAAAAAAAAAAAAAAAAAAAAAGAGAGAGAGATAAACAAGGACTTAAATTTTAGGGAAATTTGAAATTGAGGTCTCAAACCTTTTACTTAGCCCATGTTTGGTACACATTAAAATCTTCATTCTCATTTTTCTACTCATTTTCAATCACACATTCTTTAATAAAATAATATTTTCCTTCTTTTTCAACCACACATTTTCCATCAATCTACTATTTCAGAACACATCCTTTCAAAATAATGTTACTCAAACACACCCTTAGTTACAATTGTATCCAAAATTTTCACTTGTTACAACAACAGTCCTAAATCTTTCATTTCGTTGCAATGAAGGATAAATGATCGTTGGTTGATCCCAAAAAAAATGACTTAATTTTGACCAATTGAAAGAAAGATAAAATTGTAACTTTACATTTCTCTAATACAAGTATTCATTTTTTTCACCCCCACGCATCCCACCACAACAAACCCGTTGTTTGACTTTGGGGTCTGGGTCGTCTTTGGGTTTGAGTTTTGTTCGAGATTATCGCCAAATGGGTTGAGTGGAAATGGATCCATGATTTTTGCTTACGACTTGTTCCTTAATAGCAAAATTTGGCCCATGAAACTGTCCTTCCCACTTGCAAATATCGTAAGTTCTTGCACTATTGGTAGACCTGGATGACGTTGACAATGATGAACTTGGGAAGCGACAGTGGACTAGCTCCGATGGTGGTGTGTGCCGTGTGGTGGATGAATAGTAATTTTTTTTGTTTATTTAATTATTTTATGGGAGAAAAATAAAGTTATAAGTCAATTTTTTTATTTTTTTGGTCTACTTATGGTCATGACCTTTAGCTACAATGAAAATAAAAGGTTTGGAATTGTGGTACAACGAGTGAAAGGTTTGGATACAATCTACAATTAAGTCTTTGTTTGAACTTCATTTTATCAAAAAATCATTTTTTTCAAAAGTTATTTTTAATCACATATTATCTAATAAAATAATTTTATAAGTAAATTTTTAAAAAAAATCTTACTTTTTAATCACACATTCTCCAAAAAAATACTATTCCAAAATACATTTTACTTCAAAATGAAGCTCAAACAATGGTTAAGTGAAGGTTTGAAACCCCAATTGCAATTTTCCCTAAATTCATCCCCACCCACCTTCAAGATCCCAGAACCATAACACAAGTTTTTTTTTTTTTTTTTTAAACGTAAGAACTCGTCGCCGAAACCCATGAGTGTGCACTGGATAAATCTCGCTCCATGTATAATTGCCCGCAAACCACATGAGAGAGATAAACCGCACTAGGCAAGTCCGGTGCGACGGGCTCGATCGAGAAAGTGTTGGTAGAGAATTCGAACTCGTGATCTTCAGTCTCCGCGTTCACCTGCTCCACCAATTTGACCACCCCCGAATAGGTTAACTGTT
The DNA here is from genome assembly GCA_903798365.1 of Fraxinus sp. 1973-6204. Taxonomy (NCBI): domain Eukaryota; kingdom Viridiplantae; phylum Streptophyta; class Magnoliopsida; order Lamiales; family Oleaceae; genus Fraxinus; species Fraxinus sp. 1973-6204. Next base: position 7,846 of record CAIGRR010206684.1, on the reverse strand, counting down.
CTCTTTCTTTCCTACGTATAAGCAATAATCTTGACTTAATAATAATACTCTAATTAGTTGTTTAGAAATGTTTATTTTGTGGGCAAGAAATCAATATGCACAAATAGATTGGCCAAAATTGATCGGTGAATCTGAATGAAATATTCGTATGAAAACTTGTCATAAATTAAATCGATCTCGAATAGGATTAAGATAGAATAATACAATTGAAAAGACAGTTCGATGTAATATTCAGTCCCTATTTGATTTGATTTTATTTTTTTTGATATTATTGTGTGCAGGATTTTGATTTCGGATATATTATATATATAATGGTATGAGGTAGGTAGAGATGATGATATGTTAATATCCCCATTAAAGTCTCCTTTGTGATGAATGACGATAATTGCTTGATTTGAGAATTAATTAAAAGCAACTTTTTGTATCAATGAGGACAAGTATAGCTGTGTTTGTGGCAACTTTATTTTGGCTTATTCATCATGATAACTTGGTTGGTAAGCACTACCACTGCCTCATGGCCAATATATGAACAAAATAATGCCACATAGCCCCCATCGACACTGAAACCCAATTTAGACGACGATAGATGATATGAACAAAATAATGTCACGACTATTGTTAAAAAAAAGTGGCACTAATTCCGTGTCTGCTTCTATTATGTTATGCAGTTGTTGTATAATTATTTTTTTAAAGGTAGACAAAATACCAGAGATGTTCGTAAAATGTCGTAAATTAAAATACATATACATATAATTCGTGTATCTTTAGGTTAAAGAAAATTCAATACAATGAATTTTAACCGGTCTAGTCGTATTTTATAGGCTTTCACTCGCTTTCATAATCTCTCTCGTCCATTGAGCATACCAATACCAATTTATTGTATTGATTTCGTAGCGGTAAAGAGAGAAAGCTGTAAAAACAATGACATAATGCCAAAAAGAAGAAAGAAAGAAAGATAGTTTGTCTTTGATTACAAGAAACTCGAATGATTATTGCAATTTTACATTGTGTGACAAATATAATATATAATGTATCCAATTGTTGCATCTACTTTAATTTATTTATAAAGTTTAAATATCTGTAAGAAAATATATTGGGTTATACACTAGAAATATCCATATCTTCCCGTGTAAAGGGCGACTAACCAACCAATAATATGTTATAATTGGTTGGCCCTAAGAATTGGAATTGACATCTTACCCTTTTTTTTTTTTTTTAATATGCACTTCATATGAAGATTTAGCCCTGTTTGATAACACCATTATTGGGGTAAAATAAAAATTTTGAATAGTGATTTTTTTGTAGAAAGTATAGTTAAAAAATATGGAAAATTTTGAATTTACGTGCAAGATATTTTATTGTGTGAATGAAAATGAGTACGTAAAATAAATGTTTTGATATAATGGTTGTCAAACAGGGAGCTTAGTTGCCTTAAATCAATTAGTAGGTGTAATAATGAATTGAAAGAAGCAACAAAAAGGAATTTATGTAAATGACTACATTATTTTTATTTTTATTTTGATAACCGTGGATGTCCGGATTAACTTGCGCGTACCTCGACTAATCCCACGGGACCCTGAAGTTTACGATCGGATACTCACCTCAGTGACCCTGAGGGGACTTGAAATAAATGACTACATTATTTGAATTGTGAATGTTTATAAGTGCCAAAAAAATTCCTGTTTAAAGAGGAATAATTCCTAAAAACACGACAATTTTACTATAATAATTGAACACTTGCGATAGAATGAAAAGATATTTTTCACATAATGTTTATGCAACTATGAAGCAAAAACGAAATAATTAGAAGTCATCGTCCAGTTTGAACTCATAACTCTTTGAATCGCCGCGTAAGCTTGTCATGACAGAAGCCTTCTGGTAATCTCCCACCCTTCTCTCAAAGAAGTTAGATTTTCCTCTGCTCAATTACACAATGAAACAATATATTTAACCAAAATGAAGATTAAAAAAAAATGTTACTCATTTAACCTGAAAAAAGGTTCATGTTAATCACTGAAAGTTACTTGGGTTAGGCTACCACGTCTCACATTTCATTAGAAATTTTTTGACTGAGACAAAACTGAAAAGCAACATCATTGACAACTTCAAAACAAAATAAAGTTAGGAAACTAAAATGAAATTTCGTTATTAGTTGAGAGGCTAACAGTGTTTTTAACCCTAAAAGTCACATATATCTAAAAATCGATTCAGTGACAGTAATATATGCAGCCACAGAACAACAGATATCGACTGGTTTACCAGCTTCATCAAGACACTAACAAGCACTGTCAGGACAATTAGATAGATTCATGAAAAACACCAACTATTAAGGAGCCTTTTCTTAAAACATTTAAAACACATGCAAAATGTTCCTCATAATTACCATAATTCAAAAAGTATTGGATTATTGTTTGCGTTTATACTTACTGTAATGATATAAATTCCATCCAATCAAAGGGGTTTTCAACATTATACTTCCTCTGGCAGCCTAAAGCAACCTGAGACAATTATCAACATTTTTAGTTTTTCAACAAAAATAATCCTCCTGAGAGAGAGAGAGAGAGAGATACCAGCAAGTGATCAGCAACAAACTTAATGTACTGACTCATTAGCTCGGAATTCATTCCAATCAATGCACAAGGAAGGGCATCGCAAACAAATTGGGTCTCAATTTCAACAGCTTCATGCACTATAAGATGAACTTTTTGAGAATGCAGTTGGTTTCGTAATGTACTGCAGAAATGAAGCGAAGAAACAATAATCACTCCTCAATGTCATACGACAAGCGAAAACCCCCTTCCACCTGCCCGCAACCATTTTCACTTTATTTTATTTATTTATTCGTTTTCATCTTTTTCTTTTTCAGGGGGAGGGGAGGGGAGGGAGTTTGCAGGGATGCAACAATGATGATGATAACCTGTACAAAAGGCAAGCAAAATCACAATGGAGTCCCTCATCTCTTGAAATAAGCTCATTTGAGAATGTCAAGCCTGGCATTAATCCCCTCTTCTTAAGCCAAAATATTGCACAAAAGCTGAGAAGGAAATAAAAGTATGTCAAGAAACTTTAGAGAATAGACAAACATACCTTATTATTATCCAGATTGGATTGAAAGAAGTAAAATAATACCTCCCAGAGAAGAAAATTCCTTCAACGCATGCAAACGCAACAAGTCTCTCTGCAAATGAGCTCGAACTACAGATAGATTTAGCAAATGTTTAATGAACTGTAACAACTGTACGTTTCACTGTATCATGCTAATCATGATTACCCAAATTACTATGTTCAGTGAGATACGCTTAAGCACCAAAAAGCAAGGGAGTCATTGACGAGGAAATAGCCCCAAACCCTACAATTCCAGGAAATCAGGAGCTAAATACAAGACTATATTTATGAGTTTTTTCACCAATGTCTCTCAAAAATGGTACATGCTATAAATTAAAGCAATTAGCGTAGGTACAGCCCAATACTTCCAATAAACATTCCAGAAATTGGTAAGCATTGCTTGAATGTTGTTAAATGTTCAGATTCAGAATCTGGATTACAATGATTAAAAAGTACATGAGGATAAACTGGTACCTCTTAATCCAATGCAAGGCCCACTTTGCCTTCTGTGCAACACAAGAAATTTCTTCAATTGCATTGAACAATCTGTTCTTCTCTTCAGAATCCTTGATGTATGTCTCCAGAAGTAAGCTGTACATCTCTATGAAAATGTTCACAATCAGGTAAAACGAGCATGTTGTGACCAAAAGACCCGACCCTTTAACTATTAAAGGGGTAATAGAACGAATCACACTTTCTACCACTAAACTATACCCACTACCTGAATGTATATTTTCCATTGCCATTTGAAATCCATAAAATGCCCGAGCCTATTAACAACAAAAGAATTGATGTCAGACAGATATACCTAAAGTGGCATTACTGACAGCTCTTCTCCATAGAAATCTTGACTCTATACTATTAAATAAATAAACATAGTTATTACATTCAATCCCATATCATACAGAAGAACATATATGTTCATCAACGATTCTTTTAGTAAATAAAAAAATCAACTTGAAAGAGTAGCAAATCCAGATGTCAGTAAACGAGTAAATATGTAGCAGGACATCCTCTCATCAACCAAAATTTCACGAAAAATCCCATATTAAGTTGGGATTTAAGATGCCTGCAAAGGATGAAGGCACATATTTTCAGAAGGATTAGGATCCTCCACATGGGGGTTATTGGATTATCTTCCACTCACCTATTCATTGTCAATCTTCCTGTATAAACAATCATAACCTCTCTTTTAGAATTAAAATCATAGTTGTCACTGGAAAGGATAAAATTAACTGCATGGCCAAATCTTGAAGACCATTGGTAATTGCAAGATCTTTCAATTAGCCTTAAAAGGAGAGGGTTGATATGCATTCTCCAAAAAATGGGGGTGTTAGTTAAACTCAGCCTAAAAATTTATTATCATTTCTCACAATGTACTACTATTTAGGTCACACATTAATTTTCATCAAAGTTATCTGCAAGGTGTTACTAACCATCATAACAAATAGCTCACGCATTTTATGGTTATCTTTGCCAGTTTATAATGATCTTAAAGTATATAAAGAAATTTCTTGTTGTCGTAATTCTTCTTCTTGAGACATATTGAATATCCTACTTCACTGAAGGAAACAGAGAAAACGATCTATTTAGCACAAAATTGCCACCCGCAAAGATAAAAAAGAAACAAACATTGGAAACACAAAAAGAAGAAACAAGGAACAAAAAGAAGAAAACATTAGCAAAAAAAAAGCTCACCATTAGTTCAGTTTGGATTCTAGTCTTTTTGAAGTTGAGCCACAATGATTTTCAATAGAAATCTCTGCTAAACTTCAACATTAATAGCTGTTATTAGTAGTTGATTTAGTCCAGGGCAACAAGTTGACATTTGGAAGAAGGTTCATAAAACTATATCTGATTTGTTTGCTTAAAAAAAATCCAACTGATTACTAAAGTTGATAGGTAAACTGCCCACAAAGGCACATACCAGTAAAAAGGATAACGGTTCTCAAAAGCATCCATACAGTCAAGGCTAGAGACTTAGATCTAAGGTCAAATCCATAAATTGAGGACAAACAGAAACACGATTGAAAGATCAAACTGTGAAAGAAAAAACAGAAAATGCCAAAACAGTAGTCCTTCTCATGTAACAATATGTCTTTAGATGGAAAACAGTCGAGATATTAACCTCTGGAATCTGGACATCATTTAGAAATCTGGCAGCCAAATTTTCTAAGACAATTCCATCTGATGCAGCAAAAAATGCCAGCACATGACTTACAAAGTGCTTTTCAGATTTAGATAGTGTTTCCCACTGCTGCACATCCTGTGAGAGGTCAACCTCCTCAGCTGAAGTACAAGCAAATACACGTTAATAAAAGTTATAGCAAGAAAAGAGAGCATACAAGAAAACATTTATCTTACTAAAATAGAGAACTGGGAGGAAATGGAGAAAGCTATAAATCAAGTGATCCTATCCTTAGCAAAGAGCATGAATTATACTAGAAACTTAAAAATTTAAACTGCACAGTGATCGAAGCATGAATGATGATCAAACGCATTAACATAATCGAAGAAGTAGCCATCTCCATAAACATTTCAACTAGGGCACCTATCATCATATTAAAGATAAATACTGCTGCCACATTTATAAGACTCTATAAAACTAACTTCCAGCATGACTTCCTGTCAGATGCACTCACATCCACAATCTCGCCCTAAATTTTTCGAGGTCGCCAAATTCAAGTATACATTGTTATTTATGCATAAAAATTAATGGACAGTCAAATGGCTGATATGGAACAGAAAACCGTCCACTTTCCCTGCATACTAATCTTAGAAGGTATTTATTCAAAATGGCCAGCAAAACACACTATTACCATCTCAAAATTTGTAAGAATTTTGAGAATCAAGTGGCTGTAGAGGTCCCATTACTGTAATCTTGCACATGTGAAAAGACTAGTGTAGGTGCAAAGACAACTATATTGTCACAGATTCACATCCGCAGCTTGAAGGAGGTCAACTGAACCAAATTAGCTAAACAAACAACCCATAAATGCTGGCAAACCTCTTCACCTCATGAGAGGAATAGTTTATTAATTACAATAACACGTATCACCTAAGGGGTGCTCCAGACCTATAACTGGCTTAGCACTTGAAAGTAGACTAAAATAAATAAATAAAGAGACAACACAAACTAATAACATGAACCATGGCATTCACAGCCAATTCCTTTTCATATGCTTCAAAACATGAATTCGTATAACCTTCAGTTGGGTTGAACCCTCCCTCCCCCCGTCCCCCCAACCCGCCTTTCCTTCTCCAATAAGATTGATGTTTATATGGCAATACCGATATATTTCTGACAACATCATTGATCACTCCACAAAAATAAACAAATAGAATCTCCCGGAAAACTCAAACAACAATTATAACTAAAGATTTAAGGTTTTGCCAAGAACAGAGCACGGCAACAGAAATCCTTCTCTAGAAACGATTCAACAACATAAGCAACTATCTTTCAAGTTACCATCCATGAATTAAAAAAGAAAACCCACAAGAATCACATATTCCATTTGTTACTGACATTGATTATTTGGCCAAAAAAAGAAAAACAATCTTAAATCCAGTTAACAAATAAAACCAAGAATTCTTTATACACATAACGACACTAGCATACTTCATATAGAAATGCACTTATAATGTGGGTGTGCCTGCATAATACTAGATACAAAATTCAATGAACACGTAGAGAATTAAAGAAAGAGAGAACCAATCATCTCCATTTTATCTTTTTAAACAATAACATTCCACTTCCCGCTCAAGTGATCCACTACTCTATGACTCGGCTCTTAGGTGAGTTGACAAAAAACGATATTCTTCTCTAGTTATCCTTTTCATCTTCTTTTACATAATAGAACCCCACAAATCAATTTCTTAGTTATGTCAATTTCAAAATTGTCCCAAATATTGTGAAAAACGCATATATTAAGGAGAAAGTTGGGCAATTTAGATAACAAAGTATTCTGCTTTAATTCCTTGAAAAAATTCGTCACAATTTGGATAAGCAAAAAAAAATGTAATCCGGAAAGAAAAAATAAATTAAAGAATAGAGAAACGTAGACAAACCCCAGAACACAATTTACAACATACATGAGACACAGGCGCATTAATTCAACACATATTGCAACTAATTATCTCTTTTATGTATGCGTTGTATTACCAGTCCAGAAACTCGCTTCTGCTTTTTTATACATCTCCCAAAGTTGTGGATATCTAATAGGGAACATGCAAAACCTCTGGGATTGCTCCAATAGTATTGGTTCCGCCTCTTCGATTCCTTCATTTCCATGTATTGCTCCTCTCTCTGTTCCATTTTCCAGAGAACCCATTTCTTATAATGGGTTTTGCCACACTTTCTCTAATGACAGTGAGTTTGTTTGAAGTGTTAGGCCATAGGAGCCACAGGATAGTGAAACCCTATAAAAACCCTTTCGAGCGAAGTGACACAGACCGATAGGTTTTGATGGTTGATACTTGAAATCCCAATTAAGCAGAGAGATTTTCCTTTTCAACTTGTTTGAGAAGGATATCTTTTTGTTTCATGTGTCGTGTCCCTTCGCATTGCCTATAGAAATTTGTTTTTGTTTTTTCAGTACAGACAACTTTGGCAAAAATTGTTCAGAGACGACACTTGTCATTTGGAAGATGAGAAAAAAAAAAAAAATGTGAATTGCAATTCGCCATGTTAACTTCGATAACAAATCTGTTAAAAATTTCGAGGCCTTTTTTCTTGTTATAT
>CAIGRR010206607.1:0-12810 GCA_903798365.1 Fraxinus sp. 1973-6204 | reverse complement strand
TATATATATTTTTTTTTTTTTTGTAATTTAGATTTGAAGATATTGGTCTAGTCAACTTGTTGTAACATTGATTGACCACCTAATCAAAAGTTTAAGATATTATTAGGCTACATATTATTTATTTGAACTTTGAATGCAATAATTTATTTTCAATTATTTAGAGAATTGTTTCAACTGTTGTAGGATCCGCCTATGATACACCTGAAGCCCTGGGATATATGAATATATGCTTTTTTCAATGTTTTTTTTAATTTTTTAATTCAAACTCTGCATGCATAGAATATTAATTAATGCTGATAAAAAAAATAGAAACAAAATTCAAACTTGCAATGAAAAAAGTACTGCAGAATAGTGCTTCCTTTACATTCAACTTATAAGTTAAAAAACTAGCCATAGCATACATTGTTTCACTTATTTTCTGTTGTAAAAACACAGCTGAAATAGTTATGAAACAAATTTCCGTGCCCTTTGTCTGCGCAAGGCGTTTATGCTACCCCGATGAACAAAACTTTATGCTACGCCTATTTATAAGTGACTGAAGTTGTGCAACTATTGGACCGTTATCTTGCCACGTGTCCCACGTAGCTCTCCCACAAGCCACAACCCCCCCACGTTTCGAGTTGAGGATCACCATCTATCCATCACTTGGTTGTGTCAATGATAACCGTTGAACGGTTCCCGTCCAACTCAAGAATGTCTTTATTGTTACATGTTGTATTGGCTTCGTAGTGGTGAACATTCTCATAACGGTAGACAACCTTACATGAATGTAGATGGTCTCATAGTGGCCGATAGCATAACATGGACATAGACGGCCTCATAGCAATAGATTGCCCAGCATGCAAGTGAGTGCTTTGTAGTGGTTGACGACCTAGCACATGGGGTGCTCTAGGTAGAGTGCTTATTGAATAGTCTTCACCTTACTGACCATCGTAAACAATTATTGATACCTTTAATATGAGCAGTAATACTTCTAGAAGTGTGTTACTTTTGGCTCGATTTGGTGTATGAATTTAGTTTTTGATAAGTCCGACGACTCAACAGTAGTACGGAATTAAGTTTCTCGTCTAGTGGATCTGATCTATAGTTTGGGGGCAATACATACCAAAATGTTTGAAGAAGGAACGCACATGAGAATAAGTCGAATAGCAGTAAATAGAAGCTGCTTCACATTATTGTTAGGTATAAAAGTATGCATACTAAAGCTCAAAGCACTAGAAGTTCTATTGTAGAAACACGGGTGATAATAAGCACTACGATATTCCAATAAAATAAAGAAATTTCCAATATTTAATTATATTTCTACCGTTATATATTAAAATTAAAATATAATTATCACTAATAAAATTTACCCTTTAGGTATCATAGGAAGTACGGAGAAATATTTTAATAATTTCAGTAGTTTAAGTAATCAAAATCAAATATTATAGGAAAATTTTATTTGTACATAATAATTTATATAATTAGTGTCATAATGGACGAATGACGGCCTATGTACCCCTAGCATAGTTCAATATTATATATATGTCCATTAAAAACAATGGTCCCGGTAAATGAATGAGTCTATTGAATGAATCCAAACTTTGGTTGAGATATCAACATCACTACATCTATTGGTGGGCTCTTATAATGTAAATCTACTTTAAACAAGCATCTCAGAGATAATAATTATTGTGAAATTGCTAAAAATTAGTTTACTATAGGATCACTCTGCGCGAATAATGAGTTAATCAAGTAATAAATACACAAGTAAAATATAAATAATAAATTGTTTATTTAATTTCTTAGCCCTTGTTTGGTACACATTAAAATTTTCATTTTCATTCTTCTACTTATTTTCAACCACACATTCTTCAATAAAATAATATTTTTCATCAAATCAATGAATTTTCTTCTTTTTCAACCACACATTCTCTATCAATCTACTATTCCAGAATACATTCTTCTCAAATAATATAACTCAAACACACCCTTAATAAGATTTTCTAAATCAAGTTTCAATGGAATGTGGATTGAGTTAATGTTAGGGCATCAATAGCTTCAACTAAATAATCAATTGAAACGGACATTAAAGTTAAATCCATCCAAATCGTAAGACTTCGACCTTGGTATAGTCAGATCACAAGCCCACCTAGGGCGTAAAGAGCAAAACTCTCAAGTATAATGATCAACAAAAACTAAAAAGGACAATTGGTTCTTTCTATGGACGACTTACTTGGAAGTTGACTTTATTGTCTTAGTCAAGTTTATATGAGATGAGCCTAATCACTAGTCTAGGGAGAGATCTCAAGAAGGTTGTTATATATTTCGCATACATGTTTCTTGTAGAATTTAATCTCAATTTTAAGGGCATGTTTGGGCCAGATTTTAATCTAAATCAAAGTCAAACAATCAATATCAATCACATCTTTCATGGGTCCCACATCTTTTCAACCACACATTTCAAAAATTTATATCACAATTCACTTAAAATTTGATTTTAATTTACACCAAAGACTGGTAATATATAGAAGTTATAGTATGTTATTCATGTTATAATAAATAAACTACCTACATTCACGAACTAACTTTGAGATTGATAGAAAACTTTAAATACAATAACTACCTCAACTACGCCATGCTCCTAATTTTCTCATGAGTGAATACTACATACAATAGACATCTATCCAATTTCGATTTCTTTAATAATCTGACATGTTTTCACTCTTTACAATTCGAATTGACGTGAAATATTGATTTATAACTTTAAAAAAATAAAAAAAAAATACTTAAAAAACTTTTCTTATTGACAAGCAAGTCACTATTTACTAACAATTTATTTTACAAAATAATTTATAACTTGCTTTGTAAAGAAATAACTTCTAAACATAGCCATTTATCTACTCGACTGGGAAAAAAAACATGAGAAGCTATACTATTACACGACAAAAAAGAATATAATAGTTAAAACGCGTTATAACTAGTCAAGAGTTGGCCAATTTCGAGTTGATCTGGTACATTCACCTAATTTTGGTTTTTTTTCTTATTACTTGTTCAACTTGAAATTCGACGTAACTACTTGACTTTGACATTTACATTCTTTAGGGCCAATATTCCAAAACAATTTCTTAAACATTCTTGATTTTTCTTAACGTGTGGAAATAAAAACAAGCATATTTTCATGGGACGAATGTAGTAATAAGTTATAGATATTATGAAATGTGTGAATAAAAAGTAGATTTTAATAAAATTAAATTATAATTTTAAGCATTGCCAAACATGCTCTACTTATCTTTCTCACCTTTGATTTGCTGATTTGCTTAAATTTCAGCCTCTCCTCTCCAGCTCTCCTTTCTATTGTACTGTTTAGAGGTTGACGGTGATTTTTTTATCTTATCTTTCTATAATAATTCCAATCTCTCTCTCTGTGCATTGACACGACAACGCTCTCAAAAACATCATAAAATCAAATGAAAAACAGCTCTACTTTATACGCGTTCTCTTTCTCACCCCTCCACAAACCCTAGTTTTCTCTCTCCGCGTTTTCCTTCACTTTCAGTACTCTGCCGATTCTGTATTTTCACGAAAATATTGGTATATATATCTATAGCTGCGAGGGTTACTATGGATGGAGAGAAGAAATTGGATCCCGAGTTGAAGACTGAGTCAAGCTGGAGATCCGGTGGAGGAGATGAGTTTTTTTTTGGAAGCGACAAGGAGACTAGTATACTCGGTGAGTTCGGGTGGAATATTCCGGCAGAATCCAGCTATGGTTTCGCAGATTCCGATCGGATAGACTCCAATCTTGGTGGAGATAGCATAAGTAATTACGTTTCAGTTTCAGCTCCTCAGAGAACTATTACTGAACAGACGGCGGTGGAGGAAAAAGTGGAGGCATCGGTGTCTTCGAGCTCGTCGGAGGATCTGACCGAAAAGTCGACGGCATCCGGTGGCTCCTCAGCAAAGCCGCCGGCGGAAACAGCGTGAGTGCAGGATAGTATAGTGCATGCACATGTGCTTTTTCAAGGGGCAATAATATGAAAAACGAAATTCATTAATTAATTCCAATTGGCAAAAACAGGTAGAACACTAGAGCACACAGAAAATGCTTATTCCGTGTCCGTACAATTTCTGCAGCGAGAGTATAGAAGCATCAAATTTGTTCTTGCGCGCAATTTGGGGCATAGGTATTTCCGAATATAATCAAAATTGAGGGGGCTTTTGCGTGTATTTGTTAAAATTATATCGTGGATCAACCACAGCCGTTATTGCGGCGGCAATGGCGTGCTATAGCCTATAACACTCCTTCTTTCTTTTTTAACTTTTATTTACTTTTTCAGAAGAAAGGCAAATTTATTAGGAAAAATCACACGCTACATAGTACTGTTTTGCTTAAAAAATGACTATGACGATGACGATGCATGCATCTCGTCCAGGAAAAATAAAATATAAATATTTACATAAAATCTTACTTTTTCCCACAAAATAAAGCTATAAAATCTCAATTACGCCTTCACTAGCAATTTTCTTCATTATTTCAGAAATCTATAATTGAATTAATTGCATTTTTGGTCTGTATTGCACATGAAAAGTCATTTTATTCAGCATTTTATATCATCTATATTTTCTAAATAAAGTAGAAAATGGAAAAGAGAAAAATATGTAAAGATTCGCGAGTTACTTGATATATTGCTTCATCTTAATGCTTGGCTAGTCCTTGACGTGGTCTGATCATTCTGAGAGCATTTTGTTTTAGAAGCTAAGTTTTAAGAATCTAGGTGCCTTTTTCATGTTGTGCAGACATGTCCCTGAATAGATCATGGGATACAGAAAAGCATAGTATTATGCTATTTGCATATAATGATAATTCATTGTTGAATTATTTTGTTTGGTACATTGGATAGTCTTGTGAACAAAATTTCAATTATTTTTTCTTATTAATACTGTGTAGTGTTGTTCAATCCAAACGTGTAATGATTTTGTTACGTAAACAACCTATATGGGGGAATTGAAGACTGATTGTAAATAGTATAATTGCAAGGGATATGTGGGAACCTATCACAGTCGATCTAATTAATGATCTGCTTGCACCTGTGACTTTCAGAATGTACATTGTACCTTTTTCATCATAGGTTAACATCATTGCTGCCAGCTTTCTATTTCCTATGATTTCATGAAATCAAGTATACATTGAAATTCATGGTTGAACATTCTGCAGGAGCAAGGCTAGAAAAAAGGGACAAAAGCGAATTCGTCTGCCACGTTTTGCGTTTGTTACTAAAAGCGAAGTTGATCATCTAGAAGATGGTTACAGATGGCGCAAATATGGACAGAAAGCTGTAAAAAATAGTCCATTTCCAAGGTTTTCCTTGTTCTTCTGTTTATAAACAGATTTGTTAATCCCTTCGTGTTCATCTCATTTTATAATCGAAAATATAGTTCTAATATTTATTTATAACCCTGAAAAAAATATGTGAATAGCTTTGAAGTATTAGCACGTCTCACATTGTTCGTCTATAATTGAGATGTGCAATGTATAAGGTGAATGTAAACCTCACATTGTAAACTATTTTTACATTAAATACATACTTTGTCAAGGTAGGAGGAAATGTACGCATGTTAGGGATGACTCGAGTTTATTTATCTAGCCTTGTGTTGAGAAGAGTGTCTAGTGACTTCATCCTTGGCACCGAGGGGGCTTGTTAGCATGTCACATCTCACTTGGGTACAATTGAGATTTGAGGTGCAGCGTATGAAAGTTTGGCCAATGAATAAATGTGATGGTTGAACCTTATAGCAGTCCTCTGACTAATTTTGAAATAGAAATAGAAACGTAAATTGTTGCCAGTAGTATATTTTCGACAAGTTCGGTATATTTTTAATTTCAGAACAATGTATCATGACACTGTATTTGAACTAATTTCTTATTATGGTAAAGGAAATTAAAGCACCACGAGTTTGGTGTCATATAGCAGCCTGCTTTCTTTCAAATGATAGGGTTTGATCTACAGAAAATTACTTTTTAGTTAAAGCACTTCCAAATTTATAGCTCCTTATAGCCCTCCCTTCATTTCTAGGATGCAAGTTCTGATTTCACCAATCCATCCAATTTTATAATGATGTCCACTGTTATTAATGTAACTATAGGCCAACAAACTTTAGGAGGACATCTATAGGTCAAATGAACATATACTGCCATGCGTTGTAACATTAATTGGAGGGTATTAGATGGAATTAAGGACTTAAAAGATGATAAATCTTATTATCTACTGTACTCAATTTTCTTTTAACAGCATTGCCTTGTGTGCAGGAGCTATTACCGGTGTACAAATAGCAAATGCACGGTTAAGAAAAGAGTTGAGCGTTCGTCTGAGGATCCATCTGTTGTGATAACAACATACGAAGGGCAGCATTGTCACCATTCAGTTGGATATCCTAGAGGTGGAGTTATTTCTCATGATCAGGCTGCATTTGCTAGCCGGTTGACCCCTTCCATTCATTACCCTGCAGGATTCCAATACCCTCGAGAAAACTCACTCCACGTTGCACAATCCCAGCACGTCCCAGCAGCTGCGGTCAATATTGGAGAATCTCACGCAGTACAAGAGGCAACAAGTTCACAGCCCCTAGTGGACCAAGGCCTACTCGGGGATATTGTGCCATCTGGAATGCGAAATGTATAAAATGAGGGTACACCCTTAGCCCATTCACTTAACTTATATGATAATAGGTACTTTTTCCTTGAAACCGCCATTTGTCTTGTTTCCTTTTCCCTTCAATAACTTATTTTGGTACGTTGGACTAGATATGATTGGATAATGAATCAAATGTACATGATTTGACAAGACGTACATTAGGGAGCACGTTTGTTACACAATGTTGATAAATAACAATGCAATTGAAAATATTTGAACTTAGTGCTTGTGTGGAATGATTTTTTAAAAATANGACTAGATATGATTGGATAATGAATCAAATGTACATGATTTGACAAGACGTACATTAGGGAGCACGTTTGTTACACAATGTTGATAAATAACAATGCAATTGAAAATATTTGAACTTAGTGCTTGTGTGGAATGATTTTTTAAAAATATCTTTTCTCAAAACATTTGCTTTCAATCACACATTCTGAAAAAAAAAAAATATTATTTTCCACGTTTCTCAATTTTTTTTAACTACATGTTCTTTAAAAAATCATTTTTCAAATATTCTCTCGCACACAAGGGCTTAATGCTTCTTTGGTAAAGCTTTAATTTTCTAAAAAGCATGTTCAATATCATTTTTAACCACACATTTTATTAAATTTACAATATTTATCCATATTCTCACCACACGTATAATGAGAATCACTAGCTTTTATCAATTTTTATCAACATCACACGTCTCATTACTTTTCTAATCTTGACCAAGACATGCGGTTGAAATTCTAAAATATTAACCGGCTACATGTTGGTCCATTAGATTAAAAGATCCTTTTCATGGTAAATGCGCTATAGATTGTCCACTGATTTGATTTCAATATTCAACATGTCAACTTGTTTCATATTTATTTCTTGATTTTATTTCTAGATTAACACCCTAGGTCTCTAGAAATATTACTCGCCGTCAGTTTCCCTTGACTCTCAGTACTCTTAAATCTTAATTGGTTATGTCGAGTAGAACGGTCAATTTTTTCTAAGAATTGCCCATCCTAGCAGGGAAGGGATCTGGCAAGGAATACTCAATAAATGGAAGTCAAGGTTTTCTTATAACAATGAAGGCCAAGATTAACTATTCAATTAAATAAAATTAATGATGCGAAAAAGATTTTTATCCAAATATTATTGGTTTGTGTATTAGTAGATGATATATGTACAGGCATACGATGTATTTGACTTTAAAATAAATTTTGCTCTAAGCATAGTGAATGTTTGGATGACACACTTTGTAAAGAAGAAAGAAAGGACCACATAAAAATTTAACAACCGACACACTATTTTACGTAATAGTATTTTTTTTTTTAATTAGTATATATGTACATAATATTCTACCAAATCCTTTACATAATGTAGAATATTAAGTTATTCTAGCATGGTCCTTTTT
Organism: Fraxinus sp. 1973-6204; assembly: GCA_903798365.1. NCBI lineage: Eukaryota > Viridiplantae > Streptophyta > Magnoliopsida > Lamiales > Oleaceae > Fraxinus > Fraxinus sp. 1973-6204. The sequence continues at coordinate 4,746 of CAIGRR010206607.1, read as the reverse complement.
TTTCCTGGAGAACTACTAAAATAATCATAAACGCTGGACAGAAAAGAATACAGGAAAAAAAAAAAAAAAAAAGGATAAAAATGTTTCATGGGTTATTCATTATTTTCTATGTATTTGTTTTTATATAGAATTAATGATCGGTGAACCTTATGATGATTTAAGATGCAGTTGGCCGACATTTGAGACGTGATGTTTACCCGTTTTTGTGTTTTCTTGTGGCCTGAATTGATCCATTTGTTTTTATTGAATTATTTTAAAATTTTATTTATTGATGATTATGACACGTGGATACCTTACCATCAACAAAAGTTTTCACCATCTTGCATTACTAATTTTATTTGTTTAAAAATCCAATTCCATACAATTTTTTTTTTTTTAAAAAAATTTGAGTCAATTTATTTTTAAATTTTAATCAAGTCACTTTCTCTTACCCAAGCTTGTCTAAATGATTTGAATGACCAAGCAAGGTGATTTTTTATTTTTTTATTTTTTATGGGTTGGAAGCTTAACATGGTAGAGTCTAATATATTTTTAACAGTCAAGTTGACGAAAATTGTTTAACTTTAAAAGTTAAGAACGATTCTTGCTGAGAAATAAATTTAGGGTCGACTTAAGATTGAGGACCTCTACTACAATTGAGATTAATTATGAGATGATAAGTTGGCCCATATTATTGAAATACATATTATAAGTTCAAAACTACATTGTAATATTATTCGGTTTAGAAATATTAAAGGTGTGTTTGAACAACATTATTTTGAAATAATGTATTTTTGATTAGTAGATTGATGGAGAATGTGTGGTTGAAAAAGAAGTAAAAGTTATTGATGTGATGAAAAATATTATTTTATTGAAGAATGTTGGTTGAAAATGATTAGAACAATAAAATTGAAAATTTTAATGTGGCTCAAACAGGGGGCTACATATTCACAGACCATAAAAAGTATAGGGGGAAAAAAGCTGAAATGAGTAAAATGTGTCCATTTTTTATTTATATTTTTTTTATATAAAAAGTGACTGCAATCTACATGCATCAGACATCTTGAGCAAATAGCATAAATCCTCAAGTCACTTCGTTCCTTTTAAGTACAATTGCAATACTACAACGTATCTTAATATTGATCCGAAGTTGATTTTTGAACGATTTAGTGTTACCACTCAAGAGTGCGGGAATAGAATTCTTTAGTGTTGGAAACTTTTTTAATAATGTCGATTTTTGACATTGTACGATTCCAAAAATAGTTTGCATGGTTCGTGAAATCGTTCTAGGAAGGCTTGGAGTGATGGAGGACGGAATAGCATGAGCCTTGGCAGTTGGGGCTTGGCCACGGCTGTTCAATGCATATGAGCAACCGGGCCGCTACATGTAGAGAATTGTGCATGCTCGGCAGCAGCCGCCCCCATACTTGGGGCAGTTGTCTCCTGTTCGTACCTAGTCATGCTGAATTCGGCTTTTTCACCTCTTTTCACACCAAATTGGTTATGTCACTGTAAATCTTGAAGTGTTGCGACTCTTGTACAAGATGATTACTCTTTGGAATGATTGTATTAACATATATAACTATAAATTGATGTTTACATTTTGAGATATATGAAAATTCACCATTGTTCTTCTATTTTCTTCATTTTGCAATCTTAATATTTTTTCTTAATTTATTAAAAAATATATTGTACCCAATATACTGCAGTACCGGGTGACTAGGACTCTCATATACATTCTTATTCATCTATGGTGTTCAATTTGTTGTAGTTAGTGCACAAACGCCAACAAATATGATTTGATTCCATTGTATCTTGGAGGCTTATTTGAATCCCTTGTGCACTCTTTTTTAGGACAAATATAATCTTACGGAGAGCGTTTTCTTACGTCTTGGAATCCACTGCGATATTGTTATTTCACGCCATTGCAAAGCGTCATCCTCACCAACAATCTTAAGACTATATTTCAAGAATATTTGTATTGGCTCTTTCTACGCCATTGCTTAGAGATTTTGCCATTGATTTTTTGAAGTTGAAAAGGTTGATGGGGCAAACTTCCGCAGATGGAAGAATAAGTTATTTGCAACATTAAAAGGTAACATTTGTTGCCAAAAGGGTCTTTTGGCAATATTTTATATTGGTTACGTTTACCCTAGCCGTCACTACAACAAAAATAGTCATTTGCAACACTAAAAAGGCAACATTTGTTGATAAATGTTGCTAAAAGGGTCTTTTGGCAACATTTTAGTAAGTGAATGTTGTCATTGGTTAATATAAATGAGTTTTGACAACGTTATTTAGAAAAATATTGCGGTAGACACATTTAACAACGTTTATTGAGTGTTACCTTCACCAACGTTTATCAAACGTTGCGAATTCGAAACGTTTGATAAACGTTGCTAAAAGTCACATTTCGCAACGTTCACCTTCGCAACGTTTGACAAACGTTGCTAAATTTGATTTTTAGCAACGTTCACCAAACGTTGCTCAATGTGACATTTAGCGAGGTTTATCAAACGTTACTAAAATTCACATTTCGCAACGTTTGTCAAACGTTGCAAATAATATCAAGGCCATTTAAATAAATCCGTCACATTCGAAATCACATTCTTCCAAATTAAATTATATGGGAACCCTAATCCTAAACTCTTTCACGGACCACCAAATCCTACCTCCGGCCAACACTCCTATCACGGACTACCACCATTCGGTTGCCCACTCCCAGAAGACCCTATCCATAGTGTCAATTCGTCCCAAACCGCTCCACAGCAAATTGAATTTGGAATTGAAGGTTGCGCAGTCCCGAATATCTCGACACAGGCTGCGTTTTTCATCAATTTTGGTGTCGTCCGGACGAACCTCAGTCTCGTACCACCTGGGTTGGGTTCGCCTTCACTTGGTACACCTAGCCCAGCCATGGGTCTCCCCCAATTTGTCCTTCATTAGCTTGATTTTGTGCCAGACACTCACGCAGTCGCAAACTCACGACAGCAGAAACAACAGAGGGAGAAAGACCTTCGAGAGGATTGCAGCTTTACAAGTTAAACCCTGCATTTTATCTTGATTGCATTGCACAACTTTTTTCATTTTCTATTATTGTTGAATATCTCATTTAATTTTACAACCTATGCTATGACTACTCTTTCTTTAACGATTTCAACACTCTATGATGACTTGATGCACTCAAGTGATATGGTCGAGCATGGGGTGGTTGAAAAACCTTCCTTTGAACCTTCTATATTGAATTTGAGCTTTAATAGTTTAAGTGCTTGAATTTTGGGTTACACTAATAATCATACCTAGTTTAGGCATCCAAAATTAGCTTGGCCTGTAATAATTGTTTATGATGTCGTCGCTTTAGATCCCCAAATAGATCGATCTGGGATATCTAAAGCAACAAACAGAATGGGAAAAGAAAGATTCATGTAGCTGACTACAAATTTATCAAAAGTAAGGTATAGTTTGTTGTTGTTGCTTTGCATCCGTCCAAGGATAGTCTCTAAAAGCCATGTACTCATACTCTCTGTGCCACACCAACTATTGAGTTTGTATAATGTCATTTGTTAATGCTAAATCAAATTCGACCTCTTAATTTAAAAATAACTTGGTTACATTGTTTTCTTGTAATAATTGGTGAAGGAATGCCAAGTACGAAGAGGCACTGGAGAAATTTGAGTCAGTTTTGGGATAAAAACCAGAGCTAAATGAAGCATATGTGGCAAGTTACACGTAGCATGTTGTTATTCGAAGCTTAATCAGGTAGACAATAGTTAAAACCAATTATGAATTGAGCATTTTACTGGTTCCAATTGAGTTAGCACTCATCACGATATTTTCAAGCTGCGGCTTACTTTCCGAATGTTTTTAACAGAAGTTCTCCCCTGTCTCTACCAACTTCTTACTCAAAATCATATGAAAAGCATAAAAAAAAAGAAGCTTGTTGGACGATATCTAACGTTACTGCTAGAAATAGAGCTCAAATACAGGTAGGTGGCTTCCTTCATCGACTATTTTTTTCATGTAGAGCTCAATATTGCCATCTGTTAACAGAATTGCTTGTCATGGGATCTATTGCTTGAAATAAGTTAGAGATCTTTAAGATTAATGTATTTGTGATCTGCTTAACCGTATTCATTTGTTGAATTTCTTTGAAACAGGTTGTTATTCAGGCCAATATCATTCTTCCTTTGGTACACGTTTTTGAGTTAGACTTAGGCATCCATTTTTGGTGCTAGGGTATTGGTGACTGGAATTTCTCTCCTTTTTTCTGGTATTATCTGGCTAGAGATCACTGCAATACAGGGGAGCACCATCGCAGCAGCAGTTGAAGAAGACTCGTTCAGGCCAATTCTTCACCACTATGATGGTCCTAAGTTTCGCTTCGAGTTAAATGTCCCTGAGGTATTTAGTCTCTCCTTTTGTCAAAATCAGTTCCTTCAACAAAGCTAAATCTCGTGGAATCATATTAAATATTGTTATACGTCTATCTGAAAAACTGATCTTTGTTTATTCTTAGCCTAATTGAGTATGTTTGTTACACAATAACAATTTTTGTACATGATAACAAACAAAATTTGAACTTAAATTGTATCGTTGACTCTCGAGTTTAACATAACAAACATGCCACTAACGTTCTATCCTCCTTTGGTTATTGTAGGCGATCTCGCTCTTGGATATTTTTGCAGAAGACAAACCTTTGAGCGTTTGAGGAATCAGAGCACATTATACTACACATTATACAGCCCAATGAACTATGAAGGAGAGAGA
>CAIGRR010206567.1:0-12573 GCA_903798365.1 Fraxinus sp. 1973-6204 | reverse complement strand
GTGGTTATAAGAGTGATGGTACGTATAATAGAGGGACTCTTCAACCCTATTTCTAGGTTCATCGCTTCACCCGTCGTCTATGTCAATGTCTGTGATGATCACATTAACGCTTCTTAGTTCAGCTTCTTTAGAGAATTCGAGTAACATTCCTTAGTGCTCCTTTGATCACCTCTAATCGTGGTTATGTCGTTCTCAGTTGGAAACTTCATGCACATATGGTGAATGGAAGTAACCACCCATAGTTCCTTCAAGACTGACCTTCCCAGTACTCCATGATAAGCCGAGCGATTATCCACCACCAAGAATTCCAAGAAATTGTAAGTAGTCAAGGGTGTGGTCCCCATCTCTATTGTTAGAGTGATTTTACCCCTTGGGATGATGTTATCACATGTGAATTCATACAAAGGGGAACTCATTGGGGCCAGCTCGTGATTAACTTTCATCTTATCAAAAGTGGCTTCAAAGATTATGTTGACAGAGCTTCTATTATCCACTAGCATTCTTATTAGGCCATTGCGTGCTACAATGCCCCTACAGCTTATAGTGTTCACCAATATTCTCACTACCATGCATCAATAGAGGGACTCTTCAACCCTATTTCTAGGTTCATCGCTTCACCCCTACCCTCCTTGTTTGGGAAAATCTTTGATAGGGTCTACTATGGTATGTTGCAGAACTAAGGTACACTTCCTCATAGGCCAAAGTGGGCACTTCATTTTGCGTCGCTACAACCAATGCTTGTCTGGGGTTGAGAGGGGTCGATTGTTCTACCTGATGGTCGATTGTCACTTGCACACAGTAGGTCATCTCATTGGTGAAGTGGGATAAGAGACGTTTTCGAGACTCGCCCTGCTATTGCCTTATATCTTGCAAGGTTTGGATAGGTCCTTCTCTTTATTTGCTTAAAGAATGTCTTTTTGAAATTCGGCTAGCTTCGGATGCTTCCTTCTGGTAGTCTAGTGTACTAGATTTCGACTCCACTTAGGATAAAGTTGAAAGCTTTACAATTTATGGATGAGGTGGCTCTATTTAGATTCAAGTGAGTCATGAAGTAGTTGAGATGCTTCGCAGGATCACCTCTTCCATCATAGTTGGGAATTTTAGAGAGTGTGAAGTGGTTCAGCATGGTGACATTTCTAATGGCTTGCATGAGTTATCATCATCGTCGTCAGGATTACAGGACCTTTGTAGTTCATCAGAATCCTCATCTTCCCTAAGTTGAGTCTTCAGGGATGGATGGGAAGGTCCCACTTCACTTCTAGCCTGCTCTCGCCTTTCACGCCTAATTCTAGGCAGAGGGATTTGAAGCGTTTTATCGTAATAGGTTCGTCTAATTTTTCGAACTGAAGATGCTCATGTTGCCTATTTCTAGGCATAAGAGGAGGTCGAGCCTACCTATTTCTAAGCACATGGGGAGGTCGACCCTGCCTATTTCTATGTGCCCCTGGGCTTAACCTGTCGAAGATGCTTACGGACCTCTGAGAAAAATTGAATGGAGCCTCATTAGGTCATTTAGAGGCATAATTGGTGGATGCATCAACTTCAACCTCCCTTTCCTAGGGAGCTTATATCCTAGTGTGATGGCGGTACCCTACCATTTCGCTTTGAACCTCCTCTTCTTCGTGGTAGCACCCTTGTGAAAGGTCATAGATTATGTGCCCGGGGATGTATGCGGAGGAACTGCGTATCGTCCTTGGCCATGCATGCTCAGCAGCAACTCATGTATGGCCATATTCTGCTGGGTAATGTTCCTCATATTGGTGGCCATTGTGGCCACTTCTCTAGTAAGTCTTGCTGCTATCCTGCTCCCACCTCGCCTATGTTGTTGGTGAGGTTGATGGCAAACGGTTGGGACGGCACGTGAGGGTTTCCCTTTTCCAGGGTGTACCCTCGTCCTCCGGGGTACATTTTCTTCATTGTCTGAACTCATGTCAACAAGCTTTTTTCTAACTAGATGTTCTTTTCTTCAAAGATCCAATTGATCTTGAACCAAACTATTTTTCCTTTAGATTTTCCAACGGTTCTTTCTTCAAGGGTTAAGAAAATTCATTTCAATTCGCTTACAATTGGCTTCTTCCTACTGGACTTCCGTGGTTAAAATGTATGGTTTCCTACAGACGGCACCAATCTAATAGCCTGATAAATGTAACGCTTATGTGGACAACTGATGCAAGGTCCACTCATACCTACTCAAGCAAATTCCGACGTCTTTCGACCAGAGGACTGGTAAGAAGCAAGATGAACGTAAACGCGAAAATGCTTCACAGCGTGAGACAAAAGTATTCAAGCACCGCAAGTGGAACAAAGATGATTGCACTAACAACNGACAACTGATGCAAGGTCCACTCATACCTACTCAAGCAAATTCCGACGTCTTTCGACCAGAGGACTGGTAAGAAGCAAGATGAACGTAAACGCGAAAATGCTTCACAGCGTGAGACAAAAGTATTCAAGCACCGCAAGTGGAACAAAGATGATTGCACTAACAACAATCACCAATCGAATACGAAAGTAAACCAATAAAAAGATCAAACTAATGTATATGGAAAAAAGCAATATGATGTGCATAGAATTTGCAAGATCATTTATATTATCAAAGATCAAGGATTCAAGAGTCTAAAGTTCAAGAATTCAACCCTTTTTCAGTTACAAGGATGGCCTCAGAGGAATCTTAGTGTTGGTAATTTGTGTGAAGAGTTTCGGCTTCTTTCATTTCTTTATGTAGCGCTTCGGATTCATGCACTTCAACGTTTAGGCAATGCTTCGGCGTAATAGTTTCAGCCATTCACATGATTTCTTTATTTTTGATCATTGGGTCTTGTTGACTTTTCTATCAATGTGGGTTGTTACATGACACTTTGAGTTGAATCTCGGTGGCGAGGCGTAACAAATTCATTTAGTAAAAGATACTTATATTTAATAAGATGATAATTAATTCAAAAATATTACCAATTTAAAGTTTAATACTTGTTTTTAGTATTTAAATCATTCATGTTGGAGTTAGATAATGAAGAGAAATTCCAAATTGTTAAGAGTATTAAAATTCTCTAACGGATCAAACTTAGGTTTTCACTGTTTGCCGTCAAATAAATATATTTACTTCAAGATAAAAATAATTTTTATGTATAGAAAATGGTAAAAGTATTAGCTAATAAGTAAAGAAATCAATTTAAGTAAGAAAATGAGAGCACGAAAGAATAAATCAACTCACAAAAGTCGCCCACCAGGAAGAACCTTGACCATCAACAACTCCTATTTCATTCCCAACAACATTAAGACCGTTGATGAGATAAAAACTCAGCCAATAATTTTGGTTTTTGCTTGTCCATGCTGATTTTGGAGGTGCAACAATAGTTCCCAATATCTGCCACAAACATTATAGGTATTTTTCGAAAATAGACAAAAAAAATGTAGTAGATACGTACAATTTAGTAATACTAATGTTTAGATATATAATACTACATCGGTATATGTGAGACATAGACTTGCTTTCTTTTTATGGTTGTTTCAAATTATATGTCACTTCTCTTGTTTAGAGTACGATTAATGTCTTAATTTTCTAATATAACCATATTTAATGTGACTTGTTATCAACAAATATGAACTGCAAATGTAAGGGCACATTAATAAAAATGTAAGTAAAATTTGTCCCTATTTGGTAGATATTCTCTCAAAATTCATTTTCAACCATACATTTTTCAATAAAATAATATTTTCTATTACATCAATTTTTATTTTTATTTTTTACTTTTTAACCACATATTGCATACTCCGGGTTTGACCCAGGCACAAATGCCCTGTGAAGGGGGATTTACCCTTCCAATATATATTAATGAAGTTTTTTTTAAAAAAAAATTTGTGTGAAAATAAAAACAAACACATCTTTAAAGGACTGGATGAGTATTTGACTACTCAATAAAAAGAACCTCCACGAAGAGAAATAGCATCTTGTTTATCTTAAGCCCTGTTTGAAACCTGAAGTTTTCCATGGAAAATATATTTTTCATTTTCCAAGTTTTGGACTGTTTGGTAGCCAACATTTTCCATGGAATTCCTTTTCCAATTTTTCACTCACGCGCCTCCTTTTCCCACTTTTCAATGAAATTGTTTTCTTGTTGTTTTGGAGATTTATGGTTTTCCACATTTTTTTTTTTATTTGCAATTGGAAATTTTTTTAGACACAATGGTAAAAAGAATTATCACTTTTATTAATAATTTTCATGCAAAACAAAGTCAAACAGACATCAAACTTTCAACATTTTTCGGGTGGCAAATTATACCAATCAAAAATAATTAATTATAATTCTCAGTAAAACAAATTTTAGACAATTCAATTCCCTGTAATTCATTTTTTTTCCACCCAAATTTCACATTTGTAATTAAACGGACCCTTAGTGTAAGATTTTGTGTGTGTATGAATATTCCATGAAATAGAAATTAACGCACCTGAAATATTAGGTTTAATATCGAAAATTTTATTTTAAAATATTTTTTTTCTTGTGATATAAAATTATAACTTTAATACCTCAAATGTAATTGACGGGGACTTGCACGGCCCCCCAAATTGGATTTGATTCACCAAATAAGTCTTCCCTTGCGGTACGATAACCTTAGGACTGTTCGTCCTTCGGTTACACGCTGCTTCCCATGCTGCCATGAAAGCCTAATAATTTATCGGGAAAAAATGTAAGCTTAACGAAAAAGTTGTAGGGCAATCTCAAATATGACTATAGTCAAATGATATATTTTATCCATACATTTTATAAGATTGACAACTTTAATTCACATTTTATCCAGACTGTGGTAGGATTCATGACTTTTAATTGTATTTTATTATTATATTTAATAGGACCTACAACTCTGACTCACCTTTTTATGAAATCAATGCTTATAACTAATGTTTTAAAAACTGACTCGAAAAAGGAGAAAGGGTCAAGGGTCAAAAGTTGAACCAGAGTCAAATCGAAATTGAATAGGTGAGTTTTAAAAAATTTTAAAATATATACATTCACAAAAATTTGAAATTATGCATTTACATATGTAGAACTGACTTAAACCAAGAACAGGTCAAGGATTTTTCAAAAATCAATCAGTTCAAGGGCTTTGGGGTGGGTTTTAATTATAGGTTTTACAAACATAATCGGATCAATTTTGGTCCCCATTTTTCCGATTGAGCTGACCAGATCAGTTCAATTTTCAAAACTGCTTAAAAAAAACATCACTATAATATTTGAAACTAAAGAGTTACTTTGGCATCAAATATTTGAAACTAAAGAGTTACTTTGGCATCATCTGCTTTTCCATCTCCAACTGCTCCGAATGTCATGACATCAAAGGTGGATGGTGCAGATCTCACAGCATAGCTAGCTAAAGGTCCTCCATTTACAAACTTTGATGCCAAAAATCCCCAACACAAAATGAAAAGACAAGCAAATATGTCCTGCACCAATATTTTTCAATTGACAATTAGTAAAAAAAAAAAAAAAAAATTGACATACCCTCCCAATTTTATTTTAGTTTTTCAAATAAATACATAAAAGAAAATTAAGAAAATTCATTGTTGAAGAGTAATGAAACAATCTTGGCTATTTGAATGACACTAGAAACTGAAATTGCATACCATCCTTAGAATATAAAACTCTAAAATCAAGTGAAACGGGAACTAAGATGCACTGGTAAAATGGGCCCTGGCTGGTCAAATATATAGGAAAGAGTCTCCGAAAATTTAATGATAGTATTAAATTTAATTTGTGATGCTTTTAATAATATTTATAAATAATGCAATCTAGATGGCCACATTTGATATGTTTAATTAAATGAATCACCTGACATTATATTTAAATTAAAAATATATAATTTAATATCATGTGATTGCTCCTAGAATGGTGCTTAACATCAGGTGTTAAAGCCGCAACCACAATTTAGAGAATGCACTACAAATTTGGTATTATTCATTAAAAGTCCTTCCATATATAATTAATTGGGTTAATTAACAAATACTCGAGTTCGTTGATTGAAAAAAAACATGCCGGGGTTGAAATGCACTAGATGAAATAAAATACCAAAAAATTGTTGACAACTTGAATTCTCCGAGATTTAAGAAAGTAATACCATAATATAACTAGTCGTACGCATTCAAATATAATATATATGTTTAAGCAAGAATTCAGGGTCCCAAAATCAATTCCAGCCAGTTTCCTTAGAATATGGACTGTAAAGAAAAAATCCGAGTTAACGCATTACATCAAGTTGGTTGATACAGAAAAATATTGAAGAGGATCTGCGTTTGAGTCAAATTTTATTCAAGTTGTGGTTCGTATCTAAATACCAGACGAAATTTAATGCAAGTGTGTGCATTTTTTTCATTGAATTGTGTGCATAAATATGTTTCATTTTCGTTTATTTATGAATTAGATTAGTAAAAGTTTAATTTTGATTAATGTAATCCTTAAACGTATCTTGATGTCTAAGAAAAATCTTTTCTTAAGAGTGTTTTTTGAGTTGATTATATTTTGTTTTTATGATTGTAGGGTGACATTCCCCAACTAAAGATAGAATGGTGAAATCGGCACAAAAATGTGAAGAAGTTGTGGTTTTGAAGGAAGGATCAAGAGCCGAACAATGAAAGGTGAGAAATAAGAGACAATCAAGAAGAAGAGATGTTTTGAAGTGATAGTGTAGACACTTGAAGGTCAATAATGTATTAAAAAAGAGAGCATATGCACGAAACATGGAGAAGAAGAGTTCGAGGACTGATGTGATATTTTTTACTAGGAATATTATATGCAAACGGAAAGTTTATCGAGTTTGGAGTTCAAGCACTTTTTACGGATCCCAATTCAATGTTACCTAGAAAGAGTCATGCGCGCTTTTGCTAGAATTATCCGGAATCAAACAGTGCAATCCACTCCTGTAGATATTATGGGGGTGTTTGACACCGATTTTATTCAAAAAAATGTGTTTATGAATAGTGATTGATAAAAGAATTTGTGGTTAAAAGTAAGGAGAATTTTTAGGTTTATGTGTAATATTATTTTATTGATAGAATGTGTTGTCGAAATGAAGAAAGAGAAAAAGAATGAGAATGAGAAAAAAATGGGTGTCGGAAGCATTATATCTGCTAGAGCGACCAAAAGGCTAAAAGTAGGACTTCTCTGTCCGTTCTAGCGGCATGGAAGAATTGGGAATAGTGATTTTTTGGGGCTAAAAGTGTATTTATGCTAGATTGTTAAGAGCATCTTTGTCCATCTTTTGCATGATTTTTCTAGGGAAACAAGACAACTATATAAGGACTTAATTTCAGAACTTTGGAAGTTTTCGAAAAAAAAATTGGATGTTCAATGGAGGGAAAGAACAAAAGAAAATACAAGAGAAAAAACTAGAAGAAAATTTGGGGATATTGAAGGAAGGAGCTCAAAGCAAGATTTCACCCCGAAAATCCAACCAAGGGAGTTCGAGGTGTTTTCTTTGGTTTTATCTATAATTTCCTCAATTGTGCAATGTATTTTTTATTTTCTTTTAATTTCTTGTAATTTATTTTTGCTTTCTACTATGAGCTAAAATTCTAGAAGTTGGAATTCTTGATGTAAATTAAAATTAGTTTAATTAACTCAATGTTTTCTTTTCAATTTCATGTTACCTATTCCATCTTGTGTTTGTTATATGCTTAATTTCTTCTCAATTGCTAGATCATTAAATACATATTTAGTAACGTATTTAATCTCCGAGGGATTATTAGATACTTTAGAGTCTTAGACTAGATAGCAAGCAACATAAGTTCTTGTAGGAGATCGAGATATTCTAAAAAAATTAACGAGATTTATCTTGTTATAGTTGATATATAGTAGGTTAATGAACTCAATTTTGGGCTAATTTAACACTCAAGAAAGATAATTAACAAAAATAGGAAAATGAGGTCAATCGTAGCAAATAGTTAATATGTTAAATTACTTATTAAGAAATTAATTGGACAACGAATTATGTGAAATCATGAATCTCAACACGTTAATCAATTGATTAATTTTATATTTTTTAAGAAATCATCTTAACTTGCTTTTATTGTTTCTATTTGCCTTTCATTTAAATGATTGCCTAAAAGAGTTTATATTATCCATTTTCTTACTTTAAATTACTTATACCTTCTCAGCCATCTATTTGACAATTCATAAAGGGCATATTTGAAAATGGATAATTAGTGATAATTTATTGAAAAGACAGTCAAAAAATGGCTACAATGGGACCCATTTCTAAGTTGCCAATGGTCAACAAATTACTTAAAATCTTGTAATAATCCCTCTTAGGGGCTAAAGATGATAGATTTAGAAATTGTGTACGACTTGGGGGCGAAGATAATTGAGGCATTAGGGAAGGAGAAAGATTATAGTAGAGGTGGTAGTTGGAGAAAAAAGAATTTTTTTTTTTATTATTATTATTTGTAATTCGTTTGTAGTTTTTGAGAAATTTGGGACAGTAAGTACAATTAATTCTTTATTGTTTTCGTCTTTTCTTTTTGTTCATTTAAGAGGAAGGTAAATTAGTTATTTTACAAGGTTTTATGAAAAAATGGACAAAATTGTTGCATTCCGCAAAGTTTTAAAAATTTTGGGGGTATTGTGTCAAAGTGAAATGTTAAAAGAGTATTGCGTCAAATAACTTTTTAGTTTATAGTGTCGACAAAATAACCATGATTATTTCATTATTCTTCTACTACGAATTTTCTTATTTTCTTTTATATTTATTTTTTTGTGGGGGAAGGCAATGCGTGTTATTTTTTTATTAATTGTCAATTGAAAAATATTGGTGTTCGGGATCTTTTCATGTACTTTGATTTTTGATGGGTTTTTCTGGCATCATATGTAGGAAATGGAGGAATTTAACGGTTTTTGCACTTCGGGAATCAATACAATAAGACATTCACTTTTGTTCTCTATTAGTGTACCCCTATGATGGTGTATTATGGGTAGTAGCTTGTGTCAAAAAATGTGAGCAATTTCATTTGAATGTTAAAAAAAAATGTACTTGAGCCTTTAAAATTGTTGGAAATGTTTGAGGGATTCAATTGTAAATAGAATATGTGGTTAATAAAACAAATCAATTAGTAATAGATACTTAAATTTAATAATATGACGTATAGTTAATCTTACCCATTAGAAATTTCATTTATCTTAGCAATAACTTTTTTAAAATTTTAATCCTTGTTTATACTTTTTAAATAATTCATGTTGAAGTTAGATAATGAAGAGAAATTCCAAATTATTAAGAGTATTTAATCTTTCAACAGATCAAATTTAGTTAAATATTGTACTTCTAGATAAAATAATGATTTTTCTGTTTATAAAATATGTAACAGTATTCGCTATAAGTAGCTAATAATCGAGTGAAAAAAAAAAAAAATGAAAGAAATGAAAGAACAGAAGTACGAATCAACTTGCAGAAGCCGGCCACGAAAAAGAACCTTGAATCAATAAATCCTATTTCATTCCTAATAATATTAAGACGGTTGACGTGATAAAAAAAAAAAAAAAAAAATTCAGCCAATAATCATGGGTTTTGCTTATCCATGGATGGTTCCCAACATCGGCAACAAATTATTTTAGGGCCTGCTTGGAATTTTTTGATTGATTTGAATGACACACTTTGTGAGGGGTTAAAAAATCGATGTTTGCTAGTTCTTTTGGACATCGATTTTAGATAATCACCCAAAATCGTTATAGTATAATTTTGACCGTTTCTTCTAACACAGCAAATCGATGGATTTTAGTTGTTTCTCATGTTCTTTTATAATTTTATTCTCTATAAAATAATTATTTTTAACCAACATAGTTTGTTCAAAACTAATTTGTAAATAAAAATACATTATCTATAAATATTACTTATAATTAGAAAAATTATATATAAGTAGAAAAATTACTTACAAGATAAAAATCATTTTTGTGTAAAAATGTTCAGAAAGTAAAAATGCTTTCTGTATAAGGTTCTTTGCCAAACTCAACACATTCACCACATTTAAAATATAAGCCACTAAATCAGAGTTTTCGTACCTTTGTGGAGGCCTAATATCTCTTTTAGGTCTGTCTCTAACGATTGAATATTGTGGCACCGCTAGTGGTGGCGGCAAAACAGCATTACTCATAACCTCTAAACTCGATTGAGTTGTATTCTTCAACATAGACTTCAAAGTTCAAACCAAACTCCAATTGTATTGTACAAAACTAAATGTCTACTAATGTACCTAGTTTCTGCTTATTAATAATATCTAAAGATTATGTGCAACCCTACAAAACATACAACCGGGATCTTTTCTGTCGCTGCGACACAACACGTGCATCATTACTAACATACACCTCCACTTTCGCCAGTGTGCTTGTACCCTTTTTGAATTCAAAAGATTTATTTTCAAATTTGGGACGTGTCACCTCATTAAGTATTCTAACCCTCCCATCAAACATTTTAATTTTGGCCCTTCCAATACCAGCTATCTTACAATGTTCATTGTTATCCATTACCACAATACCTTTTGAAACAGTTTTATATGTTAAAAACAAATCACTATTGGGACACATAAAAAAGTGCAAGCTGTATCAAGAATCCAATTCTCATTACATTTGGAGTCGCTATCAGAAATAAACAAAAGTTTTCCATCACTAGAGCAATTTTCAGCAATGTTGGCTTCACCTGAAGTTTCAACTACTTTCCCTTCTGATTTGTAAACAATTTTTCTCTATTCTGCAACTTATAACAAACCTTTTTTATGCATTCCTTCTTCTTGTAATAGTTAAAAATTTTATTACAGGAGTTAGTCTTCGATTTGCCTCTCTCATAACCACCATAAACAACAATACCATTTTCATGAGTCTCAGATCTAACGAGATGCTCCATCTTCTCATTTGAAAATAAAACTAAATATATTACTTCAACGGTGAGAGTATCACGACTACATATGAAGCGGACAACGAACACAACAAAATCAACCCTAAATCTTCTCCATCATATTTAACCTCCAATGTTTTCAAATTAGCCACAATTTCTTTAAAAACAGGAGGTGATCTACAAGTGACGTACCTTCTATCATACAAAGAGAATACAAGCACTACTTCAAATGCAATTTGCTTGTTAGACTATTCGTCATGCATAATTGTTCCAACTTCAATGATAATGTAGTAGTTTTCTTCTTTTTCAAAATGTCCTAAATAATATTATTCGAAAGATGAAGATGAATCTGTGATAGGGCCTTTCGATCCCTATGTTGCTTCTCCATCGACGTCCAATTTGTAGGCATCATATCAAATCCTAACAAAGTATCATCTAAAGCCATCAGAGCGAGCACATCTTTATCTGCCACTACAAAAATATAGTGATGCGATCCAAAGCGAAATATCATTCTACATGGTTGTCATCACAAGAACAAAACCTCAAACAAATCAAACCTTAAACTTCGATACCACTTGTTAGGAAATAGTAACGAGGTTATATGACACAATATGAAGTAGTAATCACAAAACAAGAAGAATGCAAGAAAATTGACAAAGGAAAAGACAATTCACTATAGTATGGAGAAAGAATACAAAGATATTGGGTTTTCAATATTGTCTAACTTATCAAACTTGTAATGAAGAGCCAACTATATATAGGATACACTGTCAAAACCTAATTATAGTGTTCAAGATTGAAATAACATAAAAAACATGTGGAATAAAGAAAAAAATTCTTAACCGGAACACAGCAGCTCTCGAGCACTAGTCGACATTGAGGAAACGATACACCTAGGTTGGCGGTGAGCAAACATCAGGCTCCCTGTTTTGAACCTTCGAGCTGGAGTTTAACGCGCAGTGAGTGAAAAACACCGAAATCTTTCATTGGTCCATATTTTGACATTTCCAAGACCCTCGCCAACTAATCTACCAACATTCAACCGAATTTGGGTCAAATTTCAACATATTTAAGTCTACATACATCGTTGGATTACTAATAAATACTTAAAAAACATAACGAACACGTACTATAATGTTTGAAACTAAAGAGTTACTTTGTTATCATTATATGCTTTTCAATCTCCAATTGTTGTGAATTTTGTGATATCCAAGGTGAGTGGTGCAGATCTTACAGCATATCTAGTTTAGGTCCTCTATTTACTACGTTTGATGCAAAAAAAAAAAAATCCACCAAAAGACATGCAAAAATCTCCTATATATACCAATATTTTACATTTGGCAATTAGTAAAAAAATGCCCAAAAATGCTATTTGTACATGGTTATATGTGCTGGGGAATACCTATCCCCTCGCTATGGGCAGACTCGACGTTTTGTATTGTGGGGTCAAAAATTAAGATGCAATTTTTTTTCGAAATAACATATCATTAATGAAAATAAGTCAATATACTATTACAACTATAATCTACGCATTTTCGTACTCTAAAAACGTCGTATACTTACATCCTTACCAATATTGTTGAGTACATCATTCTCAATATATTCAACCAAACTATCTCTTAGTTAGAAAGAAATTCAGAATACACCATTTCAACAAATTACCAAAAAAAAAAAAAAATGCAACAATGGAAAATACCATTCTAA
>CAIGRR010206455.1:0-16873 GCA_903798365.1 Fraxinus sp. 1973-6204 | reverse complement strand
CAACTTTGACGGTCAGAATGGCGGGGAAAATGAAAATTGCCTCGTTGGGTTTGGAAAGTAGAAAATCACGGCTGCTCAGATTAAGGATTTAGGGTTCAATTCATCGGGGCGGCTGAAAGTGGGGAACATCGATTTGTTGGGTTTGGGAAGAAGAAAATCGCGGCTTTGATTGGGGATTAGGGTTTGAGTTCGTCGGGGTGGGTTTTGTGTGACGTTTATCCATTTTTTGTACAATTTTTTTTTAAATCTAAATTCATCGTTAATTAAAGACATGTAAGGTATTTAAATTTTGTAGCAATGCAAAAAAAAAAATAGTCCAAACGTGACAATTTTTTTAAAAAATTATTAGTAGGTGATATTTTTGTAGATGATAACCCAAAATGTAACATTAGATGCAATTTCCTCTTCTATTAAAATATATTTTGAGCACTTTTTTAAAAAGTGATAAATTTGTATCCATTGATATTGTAGGGACATTTAGACAGAATCCTTTTAAAAAAACAAAAAAAATAAATTATATCTTACTAATCCATCATCCATGCATCACCATCATCCATCACATTCGATTTCGTCCTTGTCATTGTCGCCATCTTCCATCAAAAATCACGACAAATCGAAAAGTTAAATAAAAAATCACCACTACAAATCAACATTCCAAAATTTTGAAATGAAGAAATTAGATCGCCTTGGCAACGCCTAAAAATTCAAATAGTTGGAGGAAGAGAATCATCATTTTCTAATATTACAAATCAGTCATAGAGAATGGCAAGGAGATAAAATTATATTTGGTTGTAGTTATGAGAATTCCGAGTATGCAAATGTGAGAGTCGCTTGAAAATGTTAATAGACCGAGTAGAGTTGGCTCGTGCTTGCTTTGGGATGAGCAGAGCACGAGCCAACTCGTTTCAAAATTTCGAGGCTCGACTCTTTCCACCATATTTTTTTTTTCACCTTGTGAGCAAGCTGCGAGCTATTAAGACGTTCTACCATAAAAATCAGTATTATTAGGAGATTAGCACAACTGCACAAGTCCTTATATGTTAATCTATGTTTCATCCTTATTCGACGTAGAATTTATTCTTTAACATGTCCCACAAGATGATGATTTGTTTGAGCGAATCAATCTTGAAATTTGCATGTTTTTTTTTTTTTTGTTGGTTTTTAATCTGATCGAGTTACTCATTTGAACTTAATATATTAAAATTTGGGGTAGTCCAAGTCCCGACATAATATGTTAGTCTATATTTTTATTTTTATTTGATATGTGATTTATCCATTGACACGAGCCAAACCGTGCCTTTCAGCGAGTGGCTCGCACAGGACAATGTCAACTCAGTTAGACCCCACGACTCGCCTACACATCCCTCGAGTTGGGGTCGGAGGTGGTGGACGACTGCGTTCAATAATAGCTTTCTCGCGCTGTGGAAAGGATCTGAACTTTGAAACCCGATTTCACACAGTGAAAGGGATCGACAAGGTCATGGTGCATGTGTTTGACTGTGGTGGGGTTAATAAAAAGAGAGAGAGAGTGGTGGGGCCCATCTGTTCAGATCCGAGAGAGGGAGGGGGTGGGGGGGCAGGATAGAGGGAGAAAGTGGAAGGTTTTGGGATTGTTAATTCGGGGCAAGTGACGTGCAATTGAAATCAGTTTCAGAAAAAAAATAAAAATAAAAAAAATTGATTTTAAGATATTTAAAATGAGATAATTAAAATTCTATTTTTTGAGAAATAAATTTCTCTGCCGACTTGAACACTCTTGGTCCAACCTAAAATGTAATTTAGAACGTTATAATAATGTGGTTTCATATTTGATGCCCTAAATCCCCAGCAGAACGTCAAAAAAGTGGAGCATTATCCAGCATATGTTGCCCCCCTGGACCTTTAGTGATCATTACGAATTACTTGGTAACATGTTGGTATCACTAATATTTATCTTTTTTCTTTTAATACGTGAATTTTACGAGTTGAGATCTGTCGTACATTTATGCGGTCCAATTTACTGTCTACTCGATTACAAACTGACACATTTTACTTTTCCAATTTTAACATCAATTTTGATTTTTCATAATGAGTAAATTTGCAATTGGGTGGACAATAAATGTGACACCAGATCTCAACTCACAGACACATACGCATCTTTAGCATAATGTTTTTGAGTGCAATTTTGTTAAAAATTGATTTACAAGATTTTGCAATTTACACTAGATACTCATTTGGATGACTTCTATTTTTTATTTTTGTTTATTGTACAAGTGTTTTTTTAAGGAAATTACCTTCATTATTGTTTGAAATCAAATTGTTAGAGGAAGTTATAACGAGTTAGCTTTCTCTCAGGCTCATATTCTTCTCCTGCGCGTGGCGCGCAGGAGAATGGAACTGAGCTTTCTCTTTAGCATAATGTCTTCGAGTGCAATTTGGTACAAAAACAAGATGATTTACAGGATTTTGCAATTCACGCTAATTATTCGTTTGATAGGCTTCTATTTTGAAAGAGTTTTTATATGAAGTCATATTGAGTCAGATTTCTCTTCAGCGTAATGTTCATCGAGTGCAATTTCGTACAAACACTCTATGATTTATTGGATTTTACAATTCACAATAATATTATAATCGTCTATTTAGCATGACTTTTACTTTTATTTCTATTTCTTGTAGAAGAGCTTATGAGAAATTTACTTTAATTTGAATTAGAAACTAATTTCTAATTTTTTTTAAAATGAAGTCATATCGAGTCAATTTTCTATGAATGATCTTCTAATTTGAATAAATATTTTTATAAAATTAATCTAGCGGGTTCAAAAACGATTTTACGACCTCAAAAACTCCTTTTGACTTATCGAAACACGTCAAACGGGCCTTAACAACTGTAATCAATGAAAATTTTCTCACCAAAAGAAAAAGAAAAATCACATTGTTACTTGAACTATTCTGTCGGCACAAACTTTTACTTTTTCATATTCATTGTCAAATTTCAATTATATATATATCCTTAATAAAGCAAAGATGATTTGAATGGACATTATTAACTTTAGCTAAGTTGACGGGACATGCCAAGAAGAGGAAATCTGCAGTTTAATTCATTAACGTACTATAATCTACGTGACCAACTTATGTACTAAATTGATTGATTAAGGAATCTATGAGTGACTTTCGAGTATGTTAATGATGTGTCACTAAGTACTTTTATATTGCGGGATTTATTATTTTATTGGCTTTTACTTTTGTTTTTGGAACGAACTTTGAATTTGGAGACGAGAGTGAATTGCCTATTTGGTCACTGAACTTTCAGTCATGCTTTCAAGGGGTCACTGAACTTTCAAAATCCCTTAAATCATCATTGAACTTTACAAAATGTTACTACGAGATCACTGAACTTTAAAAAACACTCAATTCATCACTGAACTTTGCAAAATGTGTCCACATGATNGAGTGAATTGCCTATTTGGTCACTGAACTTTCAGTCATGCTTTCAAGGGGTCACTGAACTTTCAAAATCACCTAAATCATCATTGAACTTTGCAAAATATTTTCACGAGGTCACTGAATTTTAAAAATCACCAAATTCATCACTGAAATTTGCAAAATGTTTCTACAGCATAACTAAACTTTACAAAAGGTTTCTTAGGAGAACATTAAATTAGTGACCACTGGAAAACATTTTGCAAAGTTCAGTGATGAATGTGATGATTTTTAAAGTTCAATGACCTTGTGGAAACCTTTTGTAAAGTTCAGTGATCATTTGAGTGATTTTGAAAGTTCAGTGACTCCATGGAAGCATGATTGAAAGTTCAGTGACCAAATAGACAATTCACTCTTGAAGACGAGTTCTTTACTTGTGGAGCGAGGACAGGAGAGGCTACAAGGGGATAACCCCATTCATTTACTATCTCATTTTTTTTTTTGGGGGTAAAATTTAGAGTAATTTGGGATTCGGGCTAATCCTTAATAATTGATTGAGGTTTCAACATAAAAAGTTGGGTTAAGATAAATTTCAAATTTTAAAATGTTTTCACGAATAACTAAATAATTAGGGCGGCCTCAGATTTTTCGAGACAAAATTGCCATCTCTAGTAGGAATTATGTCTGGTGTACAATGTCGTATTGAATTAAGCAGTACAATATATTAATTTTGGAGCATATTAAATTTGACTGTTGTATAGAGACCTCCCTTTGAAATTTGTGTCACATTTGAAATGTTTGAAAGAGCAAAAGTTTGGGACCATTTGCTTCAATTTTTCATATTAATATTGTAAAATTAAATTAACATTATCATAACGTTTTCAATAAAATCATCATCAAAAGTTTAGTAGCTTAGATTTCGTTTTAGTTCATTTTTGTAATAAATCAATTTTAATTATTTCATTTTTTATGATAAATCAAAATTCACAAAAATACGATAAGATAAAATCACTATGTAAAAAAAAAGAAAAAAGAAAAATCCTTTTAAAATTAAAACAAATTATTATTGTCTAAATAAAAATGAAGAAGAAAACAAATACAAGCATAAGGAGAAAGGGCAAAATGGGAAGTCTATGCTTAGTTATTTTATTTGGCTAAAAATGTTGTCAGGTAACAGTTATTTTAAAGTTGAAATTATTTTGTAGTTTTTGAAAGGAGAAAAAGAGTACAACAGCAATAGAAAATATGTTGTACGATGAAGGTGTAGCGCGAGGAAAAGTCTTAAGAAGTTTTTTTTTTTAAAAAAGAGCAAAGGATCCAAAGCCTATATTCGAGAAATACTTTTATAAAATTAACCCCATTACTTTTACTATTCAATTAGAAAAATTCCTTAAGTACAGAAAATAGTCAAATTTTGTACAGAGTTTTGAATTGGAAAAATCCTACACGTGTATTTTATGTGTTTTTCCCTCCTCCATATTTGAATCTAGTTCATATAAATTTTGCAACATATTCATTAAAGCCAATAACACACTTTGCTTAGATTGTTATTATTTTTATTATTTTTTTAACGTAGGAACCCGCAGTCGC
The DNA here is from genome assembly GCA_903798365.1 of Fraxinus sp. 1973-6204. Classification (NCBI taxonomy): domain Eukaryota; kingdom Viridiplantae; phylum Streptophyta; class Magnoliopsida; order Lamiales; family Oleaceae; genus Fraxinus; species Fraxinus sp. 1973-6204. The sequence goes on along the minus strand of CAIGRR010206455.1, from coordinate 11,884 downwards.
TACCCGTTGCGGAGCCCCGACTACTGTGAGTGCGTATTGGGTAAACCCCGCTCCATGTGCAGTAGCTCGCAAACCACACGGGAGAGGTAAACCACACTAGGCAAGTCCGGTGCGACGGGCTCGACCGAGAAAGTGTTGGCAATGGATTCAAACTCGTAACCTTCGGTCTCCGCGTTCACTTACTCCATCAACTCGGCTTGATCAGATTAATGTTTGTCTCTGTTTGATATCTTGGTAGCGATTTTAATTTAAATCAAAGTGAATAATCAGTTTTAATCACATATTTATGGACCCACATATTTTCAATCACATATTTTATTAATTTTTATTAAAATTTACTAAAAAATTGATTTTTAATCCCCACCAAATAGGGTAATAATTTATATTAAGTCCATGTTTGACATGTATTAAAATTAGAGTTTTAATAAATTCTGATAAAAAAAAATGATTAAATATGACGTCGAAAAGTTATTTATCTCATACACTATGTGTTTAAAATTAATTGTTAAATTGAATTTGAGATTTTAAACAAGTATCTTATACATATATACACATTTAGGCTTTAGTTGTTATTTGATGTAAATTAAAATCAGATTTTTATTAAATTTTAATACAAATTAGTGAAATAAGTGATTAAAAAATTGTGATTCTCATTGAATTGAATGTGTTTAGAATTAAGGGCGTGTTCGGTAGATATTAAAATCAGATTAAAATTGAAAAGTTCGTTATTGTTGACTTTTATTATATGAGTAGGATCTAATAACGACCATATTTTCAATTTTAATTGAATTTTAAGCATGATCGAACACTCTTTAATTATTAATGACTAAATTTAATCCTTACCAAACAGCTACTTCCTAGATTTTCTGTTGGAAAAATTGTTTCTTGGAATTTCCCACAGTTAACAAACAATGTCCCACGCCAATCTCAGCGCGTGTTTACTCTCCTATTCTACATGATTTGCAGTCCTCACTTTTACTCCCTATTCCCAATTACCACTCTTAAATCATGTCACCCACGCGCCACCATAGATTAGTTAGCACTCACACTTCCTCTCTCCACTCACATTTTCTCTCTCCTCTCTAGCATTTCATCTGGTAATTGGTATCATATCCTCACACGCCATAAACGTTTCTCTTTTTCTCTCTCTAGAAAACTCTTCTAATGTTCTCTGTCTCTCTCTGTTTGAATCCGAGCGTTATTTTTATATATAGTTGGCCATCGATTTACTCCTTTTGCTGCTAATGAGGGAGAGAAAGAAGTGCAAATTCTTAACTCTGTTGTAACTTCTTACGTATAGATATACCTATAGATACAACCTTTATGTGTTTTTATACGTTTAGACATTCTTTTCTTCTTCACCATTCCTTCCCCCTTTTCTATTTCTCGTTTCCTTTCTCTATCTAGATTATGATTCAAGCTAATTGATTGTGCATATATGAACAGGTAGGTGCATAGACTAGTGTGAAAATAATTGTAAAGTCAGGTTGATATTCGAGGAGCTGAGTGATGTTGGACCTTAATTTGACTAGTGATGTTAACGAATCGATCAACAATTTAGGGGAAACGGTGTTGGAAAAGCATCTAGATAGCTCCGGGAGTCAGATGGAGAATGCCGGCAGTTATAATTCCTCTGTTGCCAACGTGGATACAACCAGCAGTGCCGGTGACGGGGACTCTTGTGATAACCAATTCATCGGTTTCGATATATGGAAGGGGAATGGTGATTACGAAGAGAGTGGCGTTTCTGTGACGAAGGAGCTTTTCCCTGTGACCGCCGAAGGGACAGCGGTAGCACGGCATTGTCACTGGTCCGACGTTTCAGCGAATTATGGTGGAGTGGCGGCTCAAAGGACAATACCTCAGCAGAAGCAGCAGATTAAGAAGAGTCGTAGAGGACCGAGGTCTCGCAGCTCTCAATACCGTGGAGTCACATTTTATCGCAGGACCGGTCGATGGGAGTCTCACATTTGGTTAGTGTAATCAGCTAGGTTAAATGTTCATAATGTTATAACTTCTTGCTTTAGTTGATGCATTATTGTTAGTTATATTATTATATGAATCAAACAGAATGATAATATCGCATTTAGATTACACCTTACATATTGGTTGTCAAGTGTTGAGTTCATTTATGGATATAGCTGGGTAGGAGTTTGATACATACTCTGCTTTCGATTGTCACAGCCTTTTTATGGATTTTAATCGCAATCAAATATCTTTAATGTATATTTTAAAATGACTTTACACGTCACTTTTGCAGGGATTGTGGAAAACAAGTTTATTTGGGTAAGGAGCTAAAACTTTTACTCTGTGTATGATTTCCTATTGTGTACTAGTGATTGTTGAAGCATTGGTTTATAAAGTGTTGCTGACATTTTTGTGATGCCCAAATGAAACTTCAACTCATAGGAGGATTTGACACTGCACATGCTGCGGCTAAGTAAGATCTTTTCGTTGATTGAGAATTAACATTAGTTCAATAAGTTGAGAGCATTTTGGTTGACAGCATGGTGATATTTATGTGTACAATTGAATTTTAACTCCAGGGCATATGATCGTGCTGCAATTAAGTTTCGTGGACTTAATGCTGATATCAATTTCAACGTCAGTGATTATGAAGAAGAACTTAGGCAGGTTGGTTAGAATTGTTCTTGAGTTCAGCCTTTTCCTCTTGACCCTGTTGTTTTCTAAAGAACAACTTTTATTGGGGATTACTTTTACTGTTTTTATTCTGCAGATAATGAATTTGCCCAAGGAAGAGTTTGTGCACTTACTTCGTCGCCAGAGTACAGGCTTCTCTAGAGGAAGTTCAAAGTACAGAGGGGTTACATTACACAAATGTGGGCGATGGGAAGCTCGATTGGGCCAGCTTCTTGGCAAGAAGTATGATGTTACCACCGTAATTACTAATTGACTATATGATCTGCTAATTATAGATGTAGCAGTCAATTGGTCCTTCTATAGTACTACAAAGGTTTTAGCTAAGCAGAACATTACTTATTGTTAGCACATGATATTTACCTGCAGATATATCTATCTTGGATTGTTTGACAGTGAAATAGAAGCTGCAAGGTATCTATGCACAAAATTTCCCCATGTTCTTGCATTCATATGAATACACCACAAATATTTACAGTACTAAATTAGCACTATAAACTTCCTATTGATGTTAATTAGGGCGTATGATAAGGCTGCTATAAAATCCAATGGAAAGGAAGCTGTCACCAATTTTGAGCCTAGCACATACGAAGAGGGGATAAACTCTGAAACTGATAATGGAGGTGAATATTTTGGGAATTGCATATTTCACAAAATTTACTCCTTTCTAGCTATATCTTCGCATATAATGATTTTCTATACATCTATCAGGCAGAAACCATAATTTGGATCTTAACTTGGGCATTGCTCCCGCTCATCTTGCTGATGGCCAGAATATGAACATTGATGCTAAAAGCTTTCAGATCCACAGTGGCTCAGAGGGCCTGCCTGAAAATGGAGCATGGGTAATTAGATTTAGGGTTTTGTTTATCGTCACCTGCTGTCAATTGAAATGAGATGTTTCCGAGCTAGTCCTTTGAATACAAACACATTGTTTGAAAAACCTGGTAAACTGCACTAGTTTTCTGACAAATGCAGTACCCTGCTTCAGCCTCAGACGGAACTGGATTACTGCGTGATCATATAAATGTCGGTGGATCCCCTTTCGTCGGGAGTGGATTGAATTCCGGTTTTTATCCCATTTATAAGGTGAATCTCTTCTGTCTATTGTCTTTTGTTGTTCCAGTGCACGAAGTAATATATTGTATTCACTCTTTGTGATCTTAATATCATTATTGGTCTTACTTCCAGGTAATTCATCCATTCATTTCTGCAATCTGATTTCTATTTTTCTTGCCATGTCTAATGGAAATGTAGTAGCTGATGGGATTTCCACTACACATACTAGCCTATTTTGCTAAACTTACTGATTTAGCTCTCACTTACCACCACCGTTGATCTTCATCATGCCACAGTCAAATCTGGGTCGGCATTTCAATCAACAACTACATAGTTTAAAATTAGCACGAAAGAAGAATAAGGCTTCTTTTGCTATGGTTGTGATTACTTTTGATCAGAGCATTTTCTATCTAACAAATTGAAGTTTTATATCCATAAATTGTTTAAAGTAGTGAATTATATTTTTCTGATCATTGACTGGAATGGCTAACCGCCGCCCCCCGCCCCCCCTCCCCCTCTAACTTTTATTACAAGGGACAATGACCCTGAATTTTGAATGTTGCAGGGAAAGGCAATAGGGAAGAGTATGACAGTCAATTCATCGGCAAACTGGGCATTGCCAATGCAAAGTAACTTCAACGGGGTTCCTCCACAGCTACTCTTTTCTACTGCAGCATCATCAGGATTCGCTAATTCAACTGTCTCTACTTCCTCTGCTGCTGTTCATCAACTGCAAATCTCGAATGCAACAAAATCCCCGCGCTGTTATCTGCCGTAAGTGGCCAATATAGAGAACACGGCTCATTATAACTGCAGAGGGTGAAACATACAACAGCGGTTAGATTACAAAAAAAAATCAAAAACCTTGTCTACTTTCGTATTCAGGATGGTTGGCAGAAGAATAATGAGGCTTTTAAACAATTTCGATTTTCATTCTTCATAACCAGGCATTTCTTTATCTTTATTTTCTTTTGCAAAACAATTTAAAACTCTACTGTATAACAGCACGGCTTGCCTGTGTCTATGCTTTCTGTATCATCACTGGGACAAGCTTTCCTTCTTTTCACTTTTTGTCACTGTAGAGGATATCTCTAGCTAAAAATCAGATTTTTAGTAAATTTTATGAAAGTTGATAACAGCCGTGGATTTCATGAAATATGTGGTTAAAATTAATTGTTTACTTTAACTTAAATTTTTATCGATTTTTTTAGTTAAACCGCTGAGTCCCTATTTGGCTCGAAAATCGAATTAAAATTTAGGTTAAAGTGAATAATTAATTATAAACAAATACAGACAATTTTAAAGAGTGCTTCTTTGCACTCTTCTTACTATTTGGAAGTTGAATAGCTTACTGTTTATCCCTTAAAAGTTAAAAGAGCATCCTAGTATTGCTTATTTTATGTTTTGTCCATAGCCAGAATGGTCCACTTGTGTCCTGTCCTGTCCTCTGAATGCCCTCATGTAGCTAGTTTATGGGTGGGGTTGACCCTAATTTGTATTGTTGTCTGAAGTAATCCCCGTGATCTTCGGCTTTGCCTTAAAATTAACCGTGTTCGATAGAGAAAAGAGGCCCTATGACTTGTCGCTGTTGTGCTTCTTGAATTTGCAGGGCTGAGGGCTCTTTATTGAACTGTACGGGTTTGAATTATTGTGCCCTGTTAAGCTTTAAATGTGCAATTAGTGTGAAAATTTTGTCGTATTGACTTAGTCCATGATTTATTTAAAAATCAATTTTTTAATAATCTTGAGAAAAAAAAATGGTGAAATATGTGGTTAAAAAAATAAAAAATGTTATTTGCAGTTGGTCATTACCGTAGTCACATGTGTCGATTAGTAATTTGATGCATTAATGTGGTAATTTTTAATGCCTCGTACATCTAATAATTAACCGTCACATATATAACTCGTAGGCGATTACAAATAACATTATTCTAAAAAAATTGATAAAAGTTGTGGATCTTATGAAATATGTTGTTGAAAATAAATTTAAGAAAAAATGAATTCTAAAAAATGATGGTCAAACAAGGACTAATTTACTTTCTTAGACTTACTAGTCAGGAGCTCAGTCGATCTTTGATTTATTATATTTACAATTTCTTAATACATTTTATCAAAATAAAGGAAAAATTACAATAAGGCCATGTTTGATTGACTAAATTTTTCATGGAATTGATTTTCCACATTTTCTTAGTTTTCGAGGAAAAGATTTTCCCATGAGCTTGGTGGGAAAAACTTTTCTAGGCTTTTTTTTTTTTTTTTTACAGTTTTTCAGAATGACAAAAAGAACGCATTTTCAAAAATTTCAAAACAGACACTCAAAACACAAAACACAAAACGAATTCAAAACTCAAAACACAAAACTGAAACACAAAGAGAATGGCCCATAAATTTTTCATGAAATTGATTTTCCACTCATTTTTTAGGAAAAACTTTTCTAAACAACATTTTTCAAAAAAAAAAATTTGCAATGGAAACAAATTTTATTCTCAATTGTAACAAATTTTATTTCTTTAATAGACAATTTTCATGGAAAACAAAATCAAACGAATACCAAAAGATCCAAAATTTCAATATTTTTCAGGTGAAAAATTATACCAATCAAACACAATTAATTGACAATTCTCATTAAAACAAGTTCTAAACAATTCAATTCCCTGAAATTCATTTTCTTTCCACACAATTCAATTCTTCTAATCAAATGGACCCTAAAAACACGAGAGAAGTTAAATGAAAAAAATGAGGAAAATTAGTTAATCGTAATAAAAATAAAAATATTACCAGATTTTACAAAAAAATGTTTATTCATTAATTTTAATTATTCTTGAAGATACTCTTTATGATAAAAAGGCAATCGTTAAAATAAATAGTATTGTTGAAAATGCTATTAGTCTAATTGTTAACATTATAAGAGCCCGTTTGGTAGGGCTATTAATCAGATTAAAATTGAAAATATGGTCGTTGTTCGGTCCCACTCGTCTAATAAAAGTCAACAATAACGACTAGTTTTTCAATTTTAATTCGATTTTAATCTCTCCCAAACACACTCTAAATTTCGAAGCTATCTTGGATCATTGCTTTCATTAAAAGTCAAAAATCTCAAAAATCACTTTTTTACTTTTCAAAAATCAAAGAGAAGAGTTTTTGCCCTTCAACAAGTGCTTCAAAGTCTTCCCAAATAGTCAAAAGACTCAAAACACGGTTAAGTGTGATTCAAATTGCTGGTTGGCTGATTGCAATGGCCAATGGTAGAAATTATACCACATTTGATACATATTCTTTAATTTTTTTTTACACATAAAATCAAATAAATTTTTTTTTAATTATACATTCTTTAAAAAACTAATTTTCACAATCTCAAAAATCTACCTCAAGCACACTAAAATAAAATAAAATTTTCACAATCTATTTTGGAATCGTGTTTTTCTTTTTAAGAATATATCATTAAATTTTTTTTAAAATTACGAGTAATATTATTTTGTTGAAGAATATATAATTAAAAAAAATATTTTAAATAAAATGGAGCCCCAACATGGGCTATAAATGTTTGGACGTGACAAGTCAACCTAACAGCAACAAATAAATCTTGAGCAAATGGAGAGGCATGCTATAACCAGGCCGACCAACTTATGATACATTAATCGCAGTTGGTGTACATGGATTAGTTTCATAGGTCCTTGTCAGGCAAGACATACAGGTGGGGCTCGCACTATATATATTTTTTAATACATGTACACTGGGCCCTGTGAACAACTGCAATGTACACTCAGCATTATTCATGATACATCATGATTCTAGAATCGTTTAATTTGACAATCCACATGTGAAAATTTAAATTTAAATTTAAGTCAAAATAAACAAATAATTTTAATCACATGGATCAACAAATTTTTAGTCACATATTTCGTCATCTTTTTTAAAATCAAAAACCGATTTTAATCCTCGGGCAATAATATAAATTTAGGTGGTGTCAAGTGGGGTCACCTGACCCCACATAATTTTTTTTGGATAAGTCTAGTGGTACATAATTTTTATCCATAATGGTTCACATAATACTCGCATGGAGTAGGTCCCATAGCATGGTTCATTTTTATTTATTTATTTTGTTTCCACTTTTCCTTGTGTAGAGTAGGTTTGTTTTGGTTGACTCCAAATCTAAGTCAGACAGATAATATGGTGACTGGAGGTACCATAGGTCCTGGAAATGGAAAGAGGAAGATAGTGAAGAAGACTACGAGGTTGGTGAAGAAAATAATTAAGAGGAGAGTATCCAAAAAGGGTTTTGATTGAGAATCCAGAAAATCAAGGATGAATGAAAAAAGTGAAGCATGGCTTGAATTTGAGTAAGGTAAAGGAAAAATCAAATACAATTAGCCCCGTTTGGTGATGATTTAAATCTGATTTTAGTAAATTTTAATAAAATTGGATGAAATGTGTTGTTGAAAAGTTGTGGATTCCGTAAAATATATGGTTAAAATTAATTTTTTACTTTTACTTATGTTGGGAGCAAAAGAAGTCCCACATCGGCTAGACATGAGAAATATGATGGGTATGTAAGTGTAGGACAATATCTCCATTGGTATGAGGTCTTTTGGGGTAAAGCCCAAAAGCAAATCCACGAGGGATTAGGCCAAAAGTGGACAATATCATACCAGTGTGGAGATATGTGGTGTCCATAAACCCAACAACTTATTTTAAAATCTTTAATCCGTACAAAATATGGGCCAAAATGTGGTATAATTCAGTGACATGCAAATTCACGAAGAAGAAAAATTAACGATTTCGTTTATCATATTATAGAAATCTTTAGTTTCGAGCATAAGAAAACAGGGAAATTTTATGGTAATCTTGGAGTAATGAAACATGGTACTCTCATGAAATGTTGTAAACAATGTGACGAAGGAAAGCATTTTACTAATGCAAATACTATTATTTTGTCCACTGGCGTATACAAAGTGCTGAGTGTTGGAGGTTTAAATGTTGAGTCCTGCTAGTTGGAAGAAATAGAAGTACTGACATTTTAATTCTCTTCCTTTGTTATCAGTTTTCTGGATTGACGGTTGTTGAAAATGTTGTCACGACTAGAGTGAGCCCCTTGACGTGTTCTTCAATGAATTTACCTGTCATCAAAATTCTAACTTAAAAAAGAAGAAACAATTTTAGTGAACTGCCAACTGATTGTTCAGAGGTTTTTGAGAACTTCAATTTTGAACTTCACTATCTATTGCTATCGACAAGTTACAGTATAAGAATAAGTTGATTTGATTGGTCGTACCTTAGAATCTCTAACCTTGTTCGTGCTTGTTATATCTTCAAATCGACAAGGATGAGAGTTGAGCACCTATAGCTTGCGTTTGGAGAGTGAATACACTTCAGTAGAATTGCAATACTTATTGATGGGTGAAATGCAAGGATGTTGTGGGAACAAGGATTTGTAAATCTGAGGCCTGTGTGAAAACAGTTTCTTAAAACAAATTCGCCCTCTCACCGTATGTTCTTGAAATTTAACTTGAGCGTCTGTTTCCCAGGGTACAACGGTAAAACAGTAGAGTCCGAGCACTGCAGATTCTACTCCAGCGAACTGACTTAGTATCTGAATAATATCACCACCAAGACCTTGAAAGACAGTAAAATATGTATACACACAGAGGACAATTTCGTGTGTTTTGGAACTACAATGCAAACTGTATCCTTCATGTCTTTAGTCGTGGGAGTTTAGGTCATTTATAATTGTTGGTCCACTTTGGTATTTGTGTTAATGTCTTTCATCACGTTATTGACTGCTTCAATTGTGTAGCCAACATAACAGAAGTTTGATATATGGTTAGAGAGAATCTGAAACTTAGCTAGATTCTTTCTATTATTATATAACTTCAGTGGAAACTATTAACTATCCTTGACCCCCATGTTCCTTTTGAGACAATCATATTAAAAAAAGCTATGTTAGAAACACGACTAAATGGTACGATGGACAAGATTGTAAACTTGATTTTCGTGTCCAGTAGTGTTCAATCTACCTTATGAAAATGCCACAAGAGGGAATTTGGAACATCATTATAGATTACAATTTTTGGAGCCTTCGAGGTTAGTACAGCTCGTAGAGGCAAGGCAAAAAGGAAAACATTCTTAATCTGTACAAAATTGAAAGTGCCGCTCAATTTATCCTACAATTGTCAAGCAAAGTGGGAACTGGGCTCATTTATATGCTACTCATCCCAAGGACACCTAAACTTACTTGAATCTCAATGCCCTTGTTATACGAAGCATGCACTCACATTGCATGTGTTTGAATGGTGCACTGGTTTGCTACCAATCTATTTGTGCGTAGGTGTATCTGAGTGCTATAATATGACTTGTTATTTGCCGTAATTGTCTGCTCTCTTCCCTGCATATACTCTCGATGCTAATTTTGTAGTAGCTGCTGTTTGATGGCAGTGTCAATCCGAGTGCATAATGATATTACTTTTAATTGCTTTTCGGGTAAAAGGAATTTCTATTAGGAGTTTGTTGGATTTGATTCTTTTAACAGTTTTTCTCTTTGGAATTTGCAGTCACAAGCTCAACATATGATCCTCCCAATGCAAGGAACTGATTAGAACTTGCGTATCCTAAGCCAAGGTCACCATTTCTTCCAGCTCGAGTAGATCATCAAAGTTCAGGATGCATTTTATATATTATGTACAAATCAGACTTGTAAACACTAAACTGGAAGTTGTTTTGTATGGCGTATAATGCAATACTCTTCTTCGTCAAGTTCTTATCCCTCAAAATTTTATTCACAGTAATACATTCATCGCTTGTTATTGTTAATAAACCATAGTTTTCTTCCACCTCTTCTTCTGGTATCAACATCCAGTGCATGGTAGAAAGCTTCGATCCAATCAGTTTTAGATCAAACTTGGCCACCCAACTCTACGAATATGGATGCCCGAAGTTAGCTGAAGGCTCTGATACGGACTATGATTTCGTTTCAATAAAAGTGAAAGAGGGGAAGGAAGTCCAGATATGCAGCAAAAGCATAAATGTCAAGATAGTTATTGAAGTCTCCTTACCTTATTTGTGTCAAGTATTAATCCGCAGTCATCTCACTGTCCCACAACATTGACAATCTTTTCTGGCTTTTGAATTACGTTTTGTGAATTGATTATTTTGTACCATTTATGTTTACAACTGGACACTCTCCGTATGCAATAGTAGTAGATGACAAAAAAGGTATATTACTTAAACAAATCACATTGTTAGACAAGAAATGTGTTTTGCTTTACCAACACATTTTTTGAGTCATATTGCCTGATATCAAGTTAAATAGTTAACAAGCAATGGATCACCAGCAGTAGTATCAAAATGAAATGGTACCCCTTCGGGGGTAGTCGAGTTGGTGGAGTAGGTGAACGCGGAGGCCGAAGGTCACGAGTTCGAATCCCTTGCCAACACTTCCTCGGTCGAGTCCGTCGCACCGGGTTTGCCTAGTGCGGTTTACCTTTCATGTGTGATTTGCGGGCTACTACACATGGAGCAGGATTTACCTAGTGCGCACTAATTGTGGGGCATCCGCCCTTTCGGGATGGTCGGGGCTTCGCTTACGTCAACAAAAATAAAAATAAAAAATGAAATGGATTGGTTCGCAACTAGGATTAACAAACACATGATCCTCAAAATTAATGGCAAGCCATTTACAAAAAATCTAATGGGAACAACCCTTCATGACACATTATGGAAGCTTGAGGTGGCAACGCCCCACCAGCAGCGATAACAACATATCCACTTACAATAACATAAGCGACATCTCTGCGACCACATATTCCTGCATGTTTAGTGAGGTATTGAATTGTGTGGGACTCAAATTGCAAGCGATAATTAAAATGCCAACCAAAATAATCGATTATCAAGTAAACTGGTGTGTGGGAAAAAATACATAGTCGAAGCATTCTATCCAAGCTAACTCGCATAAACAGGTAACTACTTTCGATCCAAGCTAACTCACACAAACAATTAAGCATTGTTGAAACATAAATTGGCTGTACTGCCCCCACTAAATGCATATGTTTACATGTATATAATTGTCCTGCAGCCACATGAACACCAGAAAATCCATTGAAATATTGATAAAAATCACAGTCGGTGATGAACATATGATTGCAAATCAAATAGATCACAGAATCATGCAAAC